>PNEQ01086005.1:0-38133 GCA_003012365.1 Medauroidea extradentata | reverse complement strand
GGGCTCTAAGAAGCAGCAGGTCGTTGCACTCAGCTCGGCAGAGGCAGAGTATACAGCATGCAGCTTGGCAGCATCAGAACTACTCTACCTCAAAGGACTTCTTTCAGAATTTGTGGAAAGTGATGTGGAGGTGAAGTGTTGTTTGTTGGTAGATAATCAGGGGGCAATACACATGATGAAAAACTATGAAAACACAAAATGCTCCAAACATATAGACATTAAATTCCATTTTTTGAAGGACATTGTGGCTAAACGAATGCTGACAGTGGACTACATAGAGTCCAACAGTAACATTGCTGACATTTTCACTAAACCATTGGGTTCCACCAAGTTTTGTGCATTTAGGGAAAAGCTCTGCCTAATCTAATTTGCATGTGTAATCATTACGACCTGTAAATTTTTTTTTATCTTGTTCAATTTCAAGTCACGTGTGTGTGTGTGTGTGTGTGTGTAAACTGTTTGGAGCTTAGTTCTTTCCCTTGTTTGTTTATTGTAGCCTAACTATATGGACTTGAAATTGAGAGGGGGTGTTAACATATGGACGATTCTGCTTATATAGGGAATGCTGGGTAGGTCTACGTCATGAGGAAGAAGACAGTTGAACAGAGTGAGAAATGGCGAATGGGGACTGAGTGACATGTCTAGCCTAGAAAACGTTGTTTACATGAGTTTAACAATTGAACCAAGCATACATCTACGGTATATGTACCGTCTGTGGCACATTACAAAGTATCTACTCAATAACAGATGACCAAACCATTTACCATTGTAATGTTATTGTTTTGGAAATGTCATTGTTTACATTTTGCCGAGAACACAGCGATATGAGACACATTACCAACAAATACTTGTGAATACAGTTTAATTGCGCTGGTATTTAAAATTAATATTGATAAGTTCTGGGTGTTTGCGTGAAGAAATAAATAAGACAGTAAGTTCTGTTTACCCGGGTAGCACGTCGTCTCTGCCCTCTCCTGGCGGACTGTTATTCTACTAGCCTTGTCGATATTCTTCTGAATTATTTTATGCCCTTGCAGCAAGTGGTGTCTCACAGAAAACCAGAGAATACACACAAACAATCAGACAAGTAAACAAACAAAAGTACTTTGTTTGCAACTGGCAAACAAAGGTAAACATATACAATTCCATAAGGAATTCAGTCAGTCTGCAGGTGCTCCTCGGACTGTGTATGTGCCTAAAAACTGAGACAGATTGCAGTCTCCGAAACGTCACATTTTGTTCTGTTGCAAGGAGACCACTGTGTTGATCTGTGTTTTCATTGTACTACTGTCCACAGTTACTGTGTTGTTTGTTTTCGTTCGCTTTCCTCAAGGTGTCTGTGTTTCTGCTGTGTCGTCTGCATCCAGTGTTTTGTCGTCCGTTTTGTTTTGTCTGTTGTTGTAATTATTTTTGTCTGTTGTTTCGTACTTACTGACGGAATTCTTTTTGTGGAATTTTCTCAGTTATTTATTTAGTGTTTACTTGGTTTATTTTTTGGTGCTTTTGTGCCCGTTTGTGGTATTTTATTGTAAAACATTGACTGAATTCCTTATAGAATTGTATATGTTTACCTTTGTTTGCCAGTTGCAAACAAAGTACTTTTGTTTGTTTACTTGTCTGATTGTTTGTGTGTATTCTCTGGTTTTCTGTGACACACCATCTGCTGCAGTGGCATATGTCCAAAATACCTCTTTAGTTTGTAACTTGCCCCATTGCAAGAATTTTTCAAATATAACATATTTTTTGCCATCTAGACTCAGCAATGTTTCTATCTGGGTGACGTCGAAGGTTATGTAGGCGAAGGTGTTGTCAGCTGTCTGCCTAGGTAACTGCAACTTTTTTCAATACGTTTTAAAATAATACCTGTAGGTGTCCTGGCACTAAAACCAGACAACCGGCGGTATCACCCCGGCATGCCATGCTACATGGCTCGGCCATGTCTCTGCTGTAAGGCATCCCGACGCCTGGATCGACGCCCAACAATGGCACTCCGGCCCACCGTTACCTGCGGCTTAACGATGTCTGTTTTAAGGCGTCCCGACACCTGAATCAACATCAGATGGTGGCACTCTGGTCTGCTGTAGTCTTCGCACCGCAAATGTCTGTCCTAAAACAGTTAACGAGCTCAAACTTTACTCCTGGTTGGCGACAAGATCCTCGCCACTTGCGCTGCAGGCTTTGGTTCAATTGGGCCAATCAGTAGCCAGCTTCAGACAGATGGCCTCGCCCCTCAAGGAGAGCAAGTCCCTGCCATTGCCGTATTTATTGCATAATTATTTCATTTCTTTCGGCTATACACAGACAATAACACTAAATATTTTTCTTAATGGCTAAATTTCCTTACATCTTAATTAATTAACTATTTAAAATTTTCATCATTAAGACTCTCCTCTCATCCGGCAGCTAGAGGGGCAATTGGAGCGTGGGAGTGGGTGAGAAGGGCCAGACACTAGTCATGTGCATCTGCTCGTTTCCACAATGTCAAATTATCTAAATTTCTGTTTTTCTCTATGAAATTTGGTACACTGATAAATGCTTGGTGAAAGTTATTTAATCATCATCTTTATATGATGGCGAGAAGAAAGAATGGTCGCAAGACATTTATGATTTCTTCTGGAATTTATGACAGTTGAGTAACACTTGGTGGCTACTGATATTATTAGTTGCGGTGGCGACCATATGGCACGTCATACAATTAAGTAAACTTTGTAGGTTGTGACAGAAGGGGTCATTAGTAGGGACAGAAAAATTTCGCGAATTCAATTACCCGCATGCTATAAATCCATTGTACTATGCATACTCAAGCCCTGTCTATACGTTATTTGTCTGTTGTTCCACTGAGTAGCAGCTAGTGGACACATAGTCGGGGCTTGAGTATGCATAGGATAGTTGATTCTAGCCTACAGGTCATTCAATTTGCGAAATTTTCCTGTTCCTAGTCATTGGAGAAGTTGATACTAGAGAGTGTTAGTAAGTTTGGATGCAGTATATATGAAGAGTGTACAAAGCACTGTGGAAGACATCAGGAGTACAAGTGCTGATGTTCACTGTCTGTAACAAAATCTCAACACTCCTCTTTGTTGACGGAACTAATCTGAGACTGAAGTGAAGAGCGGAGTCTGTGTATGACAAGACTGTAAGCAAAGAACAAAGGTCGGGCCATAGATCAGGTCTTACAACATTACAACACAGTATACAGCGGTCTCAGGTGGTATAAAAAAACATATACTTGCTGAACCTCTTAGCCTAATGCCATACTGAGGTTACTACTGATCCTTTCTTGAAATTCAAAATTGTTTTTATTTCCTTAAATAGCTATGCCCCAGCAACTGTCCAGTGGTATTTAAATCCCTTCCAGCAAGAATGCAACCAGTGACTATCCAGCGGTGCCACAAGGAAACAGTGTGTTTGCTTATCAGTATCATCATTGAATAGGTTATTTTATCTACGTTGTTTTCAGCGAGTTCTTAGATTTGCCGCAGTGCATATTGACATAGAGCAGTCTGGTGGGCAGTCAGTGAACTAGCTAAGCCAGCAGCTGGTTACGAAGATTACTACTGGTTTATGACTAACAATTCAGAGATGACAAGACAGACCTGCCGGTGTACAGTTCTAGCGTCAAGTTATACAAGACGCAATCTTGCAGTGGGGCAAACTAAATCCCATACATTCGTGACGTCTAGACTTATTCATGACATAGTAACAACAATGGAATCAAGGGGCCACTGTACAGTAGGATTTGGAACAGGCACTAACTATTTCCGTACCATTATCATACAGTAATGAGTTTAATATCTTCATCTGACTGAGTACGATACCCATCCCTACATAAACTTTGGCTTTGACTAAAAGTTAGTTTCATTTCTCTGGTTTTTAGTGTAAGTGATAATTTAGGTGGTTGTCACTAAATTCAGTTTACATGTCATTACTTAATTCAGCAAGCTTTTAAAATCAGTGAGAAGTTGGCTTACTTCAACATGTACTGTCCGTTAACATTTGTATTGGAGTGAAGAAAATTATTAATTTACGTGTGTGGCCACCACTGCTTAATTTTACATGCAAAATAAAAACTTCTACATTAAAAAAGATATGTTGCATATTTTTCACGTGCATGCTCTTAATACAAGTGATGGTAAAATATGTCACAATTACAGAAATGGAATTAATTAATTGCGGGAAAGTAGAAACATGTTACTTCAAGATAACTTTGTGATTACACATTGAAAAGCTTTAGTATTTTCTTCAAGAGTTATCGTTTAATAGCAGTGAGATTACATACCTGAATAACCTGAGATTATCAGAGAAATCATAGACATCTGGTAGTATAAGGGAAATTTCAGTAATTTTTTGTCTCTTTGAAAATTTCAGTGAATATTCGTGATTGGCTCATTTTAAGCGAAAATAGTAACGTTTTGAGCATTGTTGTATTTATTGTTAAAAAATTACCGTGGTGTAGATGTATTCAATCTTCATTATCAGGTTCATTGTATTTTCTGCTGAATTTTTGTCACACTCTTTGGGCTGGATATCACAAAGACGTTAGAAAGGACTTGAAATCTTTATATTTTGTGGAAATTACATTGAAAAATTGCCAAATAGTAGTTTTTATGGAAACTATTTGGTTTCTGCCAGGGAAATCAGGGAAAAATTATGAAATTTTCCTTGTCCCAATGAGTGGCCACACTGGGGAGGCTTAATTTTTTTTAAAAATTAGACAATTTTGAAAACTTGATGCATGCTAGCAGTGAGCAGAGAGAGAGAATGAGAGAGAGAGGAAGAGAATGTTTGTTGGTGAGGTAGGCTATGCTTGTGGTGTTGGCAGAATGACTCTGCGGGCTCAACGGACACCATGTCAATATGCAAGTCGGAGTTATTGTTCTCACCTGTGAGGGAGTGCCCCATGCCTGCGACCAACTTCAGCGTGGATTCTCTCGACTGTGACCACGACATCTTGCTCACCTGCCAGGCCAATAAGGACAACTATACCATTGCCTTTGAGGGCAGCCTTGCCCTCTGCTCCGAGGACTCAGACTATCACGAGCCTGGTGAGTAGCTTTCCCTTCCGATTCATCCACTGTCTCTAGCCAACACCCAATACACTTGTATTGCATAAAACACAAGTCCTTGCATTATACACTGTACCTACTGGAGGAAATAAAGAAGGAAGTAATATGAGTGACACTGGTATATGCATCATAAATAATAACACTGTTATGCACAGAGCACTAAATTGATAAACAGCCATCTTTTTTTCGACTGTTTTAATTTAATAACTAAATGAAATAAGTTTAGTAGGTTTGTGTTACACAGAACAAGCTTGACATTATATATACCTGTACACACACAAGGTTAGGATTTCTCTTGCGAATGCAGCACTCTGTAGATTTATTTTTATATACGACTTTTATTTTCGACAAATGTTTGTACACGATGCTATGGTAGTGCATAGAATATGATTTCATTGGAGTTTTTAGCTGAGTATGTGTAAAATTGGTTCATTTATTTGTCTTATAGAATTGAAGAAAGTAAATTTCGATCAGGAACATTAGAACTAATATTGGATGCCTGAAAACACCATTAACAAACTTCCAGGGATAATGGAGTGGCCAAAAATAAACAGATTTGTTGACTAACCATTTGGCTGAAACATATACAACGGAGTGACTTCCGAGCAAGTGCTGGTAAAGTGCGAGGGTTAATGTGACCCACACATTAAAATTATTGCAGAGCTGTTTTTTTAATTAGTATATGTCCTTCCTGCCAAACTGATTTTGCTAATTACAGTAATCTGCTGCATGTAAAATTCTTTTATTGTCGGTTACATATAGTAACTTCCTTGACCCTCATACCTACTTTACCTGTACAAGCTCAAGGTTGGCTCAGTATGTGTTTCTGCTTCATGGTTATAAAATATTTATTTTTGGCTGCTCCATCATTCCAAATGATGGTGAAAGTTTTGAAAGTGTCTTACAGTATTATGTACTGCAGTTGACGATACTTTTCACTGGTTGCAGGGGACAGCGGCAGGACATCACAGTCGAGTGCGTGGGCACGGCATTGCTTCAAGGTGCGCGGAGGCGGCGGACGGCCTCTGGACACATCTATGGCGTGCTCGGACTCAGCCTACACCACCTGGAGCAAGCTGAAGAAGCAGTCTAGCGAGGTGCAACTAGCGCGCCATCCCTCCGGCAACAACAATGCGAGCCCCGGACTGGGTGCGGGTGACACCTCAGCGCTCAAGAGCCACAGCATGCCCGACCTGTATCGCCGCCGTGCACGACGACGACTTCTCCTCGCCTCCATGACCTCGTCCGCCGAGTCAGAGCCAAGAGTGCGCCCTGTCAAACTGTATGACCGGCGGCGTGGCAGTGGCAGCCCTGCCAGCGACGCGAGCAGTTCTGTCGACGGTGGTCGCCGCCATGGCTTCAGCCTCGTGCGACTGTTCATGAAGCAACGCAGCGGCAGCAGTGAGGGCGTGTGCTATGCCATGGACCAGTCATCAGCGAGTGAGTGTTGGCCTGCTTCCGCCAACAGCCAGTCGGAGAACGACAGTGACTCATACATGCAAGGTGTCGACGTGGCCACCAGGAACGAGATGAATGCTGCCTCGCACGCGTGGGATGGCTGTGACAACGTGCACGACTGCACTGATATCATTGGTGACGGTGAGAACGGCAACGGGGAGGACACGAAAGCGGCTGTGACTGTCGGGGACGATGTGGTTGAGAACTCGACGTGTGGCTTCGAGGACAGCCTGATGGAGCCAAGCAGGAAGGACACGCAGTTCCAGCAGCACGAGCTGATTGCTGAGGAGACAGAGGAGGAGCGCACGTCAGAGCAGTCTGAATCAGTAGAGCAATTGTCTGAGAGCTTCTCCAAAATAGAAGAGTCGCTAATGGATACGGGAGGAGCAAGTTGCCTGAGCGACCGTGTGGAAGAACCTGCCTCTTCAAGTCATGAAAACAATAACTACGGTGAGAAGAGGCTTGCCCACTTCAGTGTCAACAACAATGATAGTGCAGGCTCGGCAGAGCTCTCGGCCCGACCCAGGTGCCGCAGAACGCAGACGAGGCAGGGAAGTGCATCCAGTCGCTCATCGACGGCGGGCAGCATCAGCAACTGCAGCTCGAGTGACGAGACGGATACGACCAAGCTCCACAGGCCGCCCTTGCAGGCTGGCGGGCGGTGCACATGCAATGTTAGGAACAGCGCAGCGACACATGCAGTCCGCCTCATGAACCGCAGCATGCAGACGTCAGGTCATGTGGACGTCAAGTCAACACCGTTCAGGCTCGTCGAGAGCCCCGGAGGCAGGTCGCTCGTACAGATCATCAAGCCGACGTTCGATGGCAAACTGGGGCCCGTGAAGGAGGGCGAGGTGCTCAAACCTCTCTATGTCTTGTTCCCTAACTACACACTGCCCGACCTGAGTTTCCTGCGAGAGAAACGCAAGGAGATAGACATCAGCAATGTTTTCCTTATTCCGCAGCACTTGGGGTCCATGTCGCCACTGAAAGACTTCATCGATGGCAACAATGAGGAGGAGAGCACCAGGAAGAAGAAGTCTCCTCTTGGAAAGTCTCCAAGGCCGTTCTCCTGCAACGACGTTGAGGCGCTGAAGAAGAAAGGCTTTGGCCATGTCAAGGACTGGGACTCTCTGACTTTCCTCCTCCCAAAAGAGTACTGCCAGTTTCTGTCTGAGATGCCGGAGGTCATCCAGCACGTCAAGGGGAAGGAGAAGGATGCGCCACAGCCACTGTTTTGCGTCTCGCCACCGCTGCATAGTCGGGCGCCACGGCCTGCGAGTTGTGATTGTGGCTCTTTCACGACTGCACAGTCTGCGGGGAATGTTGCAACCAACGTCTCATCCTCGTCGAGCACTGCAACACAGCCCTCGTCCGGGTACCGTGGCTCCTCGACCATGCTGCTCACAGACTCGTCGTCCAACCACCCAATGCCTGGAAACTATAATCCTCTCTTTGTGTACCGCTACGACAGCGTCAGCTCCGAGTCCAGTATGGTGGGCGTGCCACAACCGAACAGCAAGAAGCATCCCCCCGTGCTGCCCGAACGCTCCATATCCTTGCCTGTGCACAAGGACACATGTCCGGGGAAGACAGCCCAGCATATGCCGCCAAGGCCGCCTCTGCCTCGTGGGATCCTCCGCAAGTCCTTCTGCAGCGGCTACGTGAAGAGCAAGTGCAAGGCTCACAAGAGTGCTGCGGGCAACAAGCGGTACAGCATGTTCGAGCTGGGTGGTGACCAAGCAGACGTGACGGTGGCACACGCACAACGGTCGTCTCTCCATGACACGGAGCTGGCCAGGTACTTGGCGAGTCTCAGGCGGTGCGGAGCGCACATCAGCGACGAGGAACAGCGGCTCTTTGAGAAGAAGCTGTTGGGGCGGCTGTCGCCGGAGAAAGACGTAGACGAGCGTGAGAACGAGGACTACGATGACGAAGGTGTCGACGCGGGCACCGACAGCAGCTTCGAGGATGGCTGCTACAAGTTCGAGGCGCGGCCTCCGACCCCGCCCATCCCAAAGACGCCAGACACGGAGGAGTCGCCGCTTTCCTCGGACAAGAGCGAGGAGGTGCTGAAGCTAGAGGAGTTCCTGCACCTGAGTGGGCTGTCTATCGTTGGCTCGGGCGATGGCTCGGAAGCGTGGACGGAAGGTGATGCGACCAGGCTCCGGGCTCAAGTCAGCAAGTTCCTGCTGAGACGGCGTGACAACTCTCCACGCTGCACTGAGGATTGCGACTGCAAGATGGGGGTCGGTTCTAAGAAGGTGAGCTTTGCAGAGAAGGTGTGTGTGCGCTTACGAGACGACGCGGCCGGCCAGGGCACTGCTGTATCCACTCCTCCTAACTCCCCAGCCGTGGTGGACGACAACAACTATAAGAAGTGCCAGGTACAGCTTACTTTGTTGCATGCTTCTCATCAGTTTAGTGAGGGAGCTGTTCTGGTGAATGTTTAAGAGGCCTGTGTACCTCCATTTGAGACTAGAACACAGGCAAGGAATAAAGTTTATACATACTACCAAGCTTGATGAGGACTGTATTTCCTCTGCATGTGGTGCACTGGACCCAAAAAAATAAATTTTCTACTATGCATACAACATTTTTAAAATTATGGAAGTATTGTTTGAAGTGCATGTTATTTTCATGGGTAAACGTAAAGGCAACAGGATTGTTGGTTTTGTGTCAAAAAGAATAGTCGCTAGTTACATAAGCCTCTTATATCTCTGTCCAGTAGAATTCTAATAATATGTTCGACATTTGGGTTGGTAGTTTCTAAGTAGAAGCAGTGTTTCCTCTGCCACCAGGCAGTTTGTATAGCAACACACTACGCTAACTGTCAATATGTAAAAATAACAAATATTCCCTGATTGAAAAAGTTGACCATGTGACAGCCTTCGGAACTATCATGAATTACAGATCTCACATGAAAAAACTTCACCCTAGTGAGCAGGTATAGAATTAAATTAGGGTAGCTTTGTTTAAATAATTGACTCAGTAGTGGATGAATTCTAACAACTTGCTTAAACATGAAATTTCAGAAGGAAAATTTCACACAGACAGAAGCTTTTGAAAAATTTTATTTGTTCACAAAAGTAGATACTGTACTAATATTTTTTGTTTATTGTATTGTGGTAAGTGTTACGTAGAATTTTTTTTGTGTATCACAGAAACAGACTGTCTTGTGATGCTATAGTAAAAACTATGTAGGAAATATGCAAAGGTTAGCTCACAAAATTATATATTTCTGTTTACATTAATGACGACCTCATAGCATAGTTGGTTGCACATAGATACGCAGTACGAGGGGTTTCAAGTTTAAATACCAACGAGGGTAGGTAATAATATTGGTCAATCTCCTTGTCCCACGTCCTGCAACGGATTTGTGTGGGACAATATGTATCCGATAATTACCTTATTTGTTTCCCAGTGCTGTAGGTAGTTATATATTTCTTAAGAATAGGGACGTACATGTTACATTATACATATTAGGTGTGGCTCAGTCACATATTGAACCTACATGTATGCCACCGCTGACTTTTTGTTCAGTTTGGTGCAGCTAATATTACCTACTACATGATCTCTTATTTTTAACTACCTATGTGAAAATCTTGAGCAGATATGTATTTTAATGCTAGAAAAACACACAAAGCACATACTTTTTTTTCTCCATATTTTACCTCTTGTAGCAATAGTCTTTCCACTTCCGGATGCTGGAAATGATTTTTGTCAGAAAGTGATACTGTATCTTGAAAGGTGACAGACCCCCACCTGACGTAATATTACATGTACATCCTTAGCCTTGTCCTCACATTAAAAATAAAATTGATTTTCATATGTCATTCAATGGAGAGAGATAAACTTTGTAATAGTTGTTATTCATGAGATTGCACTGTGTATAGTTCACCGCCAAAAATAAGTTGTGAAGTTGATAAGATTGTGCGGTGTATGTGAGACATTACCCGTGATAACATGCACGTGTGTCAGAGTGATAGTATCACAGGCAACAAGGACACAGGTTGCTTGTTGACTCTCTTGTTGACGCAGGGCAAGCATGACAGCAGGGTGGAGGTGCGCCCCGCAGCAGAGCAACCAGCGCCAGTGTGTGGCTCTCCCGGGAGCCTGGCCACCATCCACATGCCGCACAAAAGAGGTACGCTTGTAACAGGCCTTTTGGTCATTCGTATTGATTAAATGTAATGTTCAATGTAAATACAGCAAAATATGATAGAATTATCGTAGAAAGCCCGTTGAAATTTCATAGTACTCAGAATCGTGTGTAGTATTCTTACCCAGTCGGAATAATTTGTTTCATGTCATTTATTTTTAATTAAGTTTTGCATACTGGCAAGAGGCGAAAGGTTTAAGAGGAGTTTTTGAATTGTGTCATGGCCATTTAACCCTTCATGCCGAGGGAAAGTAGAAGTTGAGACCTTAAATTGTTGGGAAACAACTCAGGGGGTGAGAAGTAAGTCAGCGTAGAGACGTGTCTTTGCTGTGTTGTAATTTAATATTAACTTTATTATTAGTTATTCTAAAGTGTTCAAATTTTATATGTAAGTTAGGGTGTTTGTAAATGTTAACCTGTATTAATTCTAGAAAAGAGATATTAAACCGATTCACAGGAAAGGCTGTGTTTAGTTCTGTCAGTCGTCCACAGAGCCTGTGATTGGTTGGGAGTAAAAGGGGTGAGTTTTTAGAGGAAGTTCTTCAAACGCGTCGGTTAGGGTTTTTGGGGACTCTCAGTTCGAACACCATGAGGTGCTGTTGTGCCCCAAGTCACTGGTATTTGCAGGGGTCCGTGGATTATTGGAGGATTCTCTGTTTGCACACCACGAGGTGTGGTTGTGCCCCGAAGTCGCGGGTATTCGCGGGGTCCACAGATTTCTTGTGGGGACTCTCTTCAAGACTACTACGAGGCCTGGTAATGCCTCGAATTTGTGGGTATTCGCGGGAGTCTGCATTTGATTAAGATTTTTCCTCTACACACGTTTTCTGTACATGAAATGTCTCTCTGATCATTCACAAACAGTGGACCCAATGTCCTAACTAGGGACACACCGAAGGTCCTCTTAAGATCCCGAAACTCCCTCGTCGCACTACTCCTTGCCGCAACAATCTCGCTGAATGCTCTTGAATACTTCTTGCAACCTGTCACTATCGCCACAACTCACGCCATATACCTGCCGGCAAAAACTCTGTACTGTCTCTCCCACAGCTCTCTTTTATACCCTGAATGTAATGTCTAGAAGTCTGGTGGCAAGTCTTTACCTCAAAACTCCTAGAAGAATGTCGCATCAGGGTCAAGCATCGTCCTGCAGTAGAGAGTACATACAGGAAAATTCTAGGCCATGATATCTGCTGTTATTCAAGTACAGTATTTATGAAATCTGAGTGAGGCATGCAGGTGGCCGCTGCCGCGCGTCGTAGAAAGGTAACGTGAGCAGCATAATGCACATTGAAACCCTTTAATCTTACTGCTGCTATATCTGCTTACACTACTCGCACAATAGTCACGACGTGCAGGTGGCTGCTGCAGCACTACAGATGGTAACACAAGCCGTACAGTGCATATGGAGATCCCTTAGTTCTGCCGCCACTGTTTCTTCGTACACAGCTCGCAAGACAGTCGCAACTCGCAACACTACCTCCTCCTTAAGTCTGTTCGTCCTGAGTCGACACAACAGACTCTGCTCCATAGAGAGCCAGTCTGTCAATATGCACAACCTTCGGTTTTCTTGTTCGAGAGCCCTTGTGAACAATCCAGAAAACCGCATAATTTATCTTCTTGACAATCTGGTAAGGGTCTTCCCAACATTTCTGTAGCTTCTGACAATATCCTTTTCGTCGCTGTGGATTATACAGCCACACCAGTTGCCCTTCTTAAAATGTCTCTTCAGGTCCCCTCCGATTATATTTATATTTCATCCGGTTGCTGTTGACCCTTAAGTGTTGCTGAGCAAAGTCATGGACTGTGCCCAACTTGTAACGCAGTTCCCTGATATATATCGTCGGTGAAGCAGGCTGCTCCACTTCTGTTGGTCTCCCAAATAGCAGGTCACTTGGAAGGCGAAGCTCTCTCCCTTAACAGCATCTTCGTAGGTGTTACCCTTGCGGCTTCATGGACAGCAGATGGATAGGTGAGGAGGAACAGGGGCACCTTGGAGTCCCAGCTCTTTTGATTATATGCCACAAAAATGTATAGATACTGTTCTAAGGTATGGTTTAGCGATTGACCATCCCGTCTGACTGAGGATGCAAAGGTGTAGACCGTGTCTTCTTTATTCCCAGAATTTAGGTTACCTCCTGGAATAACTTGTGTGGCACGGCAACTGTTCCACAATGGGCGACCAAAAAATGTGAGGCTCCACAGCAGCCCAACGATGGGCGACCAAAAAATGTGGAATGGCAAAGTTCCATATCCATAGATCCACGACTAGCTCAGCGGTACATTAATAAATCAAAGGCATGGGTTCTTACAACATAGCACGAGACGAGAAATGAAAACTGCAGAACTCTAGCAAATTTTGGGGTTTATTAAAAGAAGTTACATTTTAAACGTATACAGTACTTAAAAATTTGACTGCCGGGAGGCACCCTATAAGCAAACTGAAGAAAAGTTTACATTCCCACAAAGTCTATGTTCAGTGATCACCGAAAAGTTAAACCCCAACTTCACAGATAACTTAAAACAAAATTTAAATAAATAACAGCCTTGGCCTACTAATGGCTCAGAACCACCCGTTCATGACATTTTACCAGCAGAACCCTGTCGATTCTGCCTCCATCCTCCCTCAATTCACACACAACCATCTCTCATGCCATCTTGAACACAACCCAAAACACCGCAGCCACCGTAAGCAACACATGACCATCTCTGCCTACATCTTGCCAACGACTCATCTGCCTTCGCGCGCAAACAACTGGTGTTGCGCGTCAGTGGTGCCAGGGCATCGGCGATCGCGGCTCCCAAGACTCATGTGTACTCGGCCTATTCCTGTACTGGCATTGGTGATGGCTAGACGTCTATAAGGTACGTGCACTCCTGCACTTGGTAATCCGGGGCTTAACCTCCTGCAGACAGTTGGTGGCGGCACTGTCACGTTGCATTTTTAGTAATTTTTAATTATCCCCTCCTTAAAAATTTTGTTCTGAAACCGCCGTCTAAATGATTATTTGGCATTTTAACCGTTTCACGTTTAGTTGCTGTTGTTGGCCGTAAAATGGCACCTCCTTTTGTCAGCCAGTTTAAATGTATTTGAGTCTTCTTGTTACTGTTAAAGATTTTTGTCAGCTTGTTTTACCTGGAGCGCACACATTAGTAATTGATTCTTTCTTCATTCTACCTAAGTATTTAAATAATTTACACCTCACCCACGCAGTTTGTTTGCGGCACTTGGCAACGTTATTAATTACTTTGTATGTTCAGATATTACTGGACGCTCAAGTTCGCGCCGACAGGAATCAGCATATATTTCTTTGATACACTCAAATAACTTTTTGTACGGCTTGCTGCCTTTTGACTTCATATTTACATGTATAATGCATCAGGTATTTGTGGCCCATTGCTCTTGGAGTTGATTGTAGTACGAACATACTAGCCAGACAGGTCAGACTTTATTTCTAAAGCTAGCCCCTGTGTGGGCGCATTGATTATTGTTAGGTTTTAACATTTCATACTAGTGTCCTTCAAGCACATTGTCGCACTATGTTTGCTTGGTTTAATGTTTGATTGTGTCGGGTGTGCCACCCAATTTTCTTTATATGTTTATATAAATAATAACTTGAATGTGTTCATGAATATTTACATTATTCATATTCAATAATTTGTGAACCATATCTATTTGTCAGTTTGACGGCTATTTATTAAAGGCGTACTGCCTTTGTAATTGTCTGCCATTTGGGCTTTGCAAATTTGTAGAGCTTTCCAGCTCATTATTCTTTAACTTCTATAATCTTGTTTGAGCACTTTCATAAATAATATTCTTAAAATTGCTAGCCGTTTGGCTTTTAATGTTATGAGTTTATCAGTCCGTTTTTTTTGGGGGCTTGTTCACCTATTGGCACTCAGGTATGAGTACTCAAAGTTTTATATATTGTGTGAATATTCTATTTGCTATTGGCAAGCTGTTGGCTTGATTTTATTCTGCCTTGTATGGCATGGCAACGATTGTTATTTCTTGCTATTTCCTAAATATTTGTAATTTTTCTACTCAAATAAATATCGCGATTTATCATACGTTGGTTATTTGTGTACATTTATAATAGTGTATGTGCACTAATTTAAAGATCATATAAACATTAACATTTTAGTTTCCAAACCAATTATATACAAATATATTAAGTATTAACTTTACCAGGTGAAAGAAACATTAAATTTAGAATTGGTGTGGCCTATCAGCAACAATGTGTGATTTTATTGGTTGCAACCAAATATGGCTGCAAATTCTTAACGATCATCTTTATAGGCTGGTTTTGCACTGGAATATAGCAACTTTTCCTGGAAATTGTAAATTTAGATTGATATCTCTGTCCTTTTTACACTCCAAGCTTTAACAATGGACAAATATAATTTAGTTAAATTCAAATGCAAACAATTTAAGCAAAAAATACATATCAAAAATTTACTAAATATAAACCGAAGCATTTAAATTTTGAATAAATATTAACATAAGTAAGCACACAGTTATTCTTACTGTTAAATTAGCACTTTCAATTTACCAAATTAAATGTTACTTATTTTAAGAAGAATTACTAGTTCACAGTTACTGAAATTGATTATTTTAAATATGATTAAATTTCCACTGATGTGCTGGCTTTTAACAAATAAATTACAAATAGTTCGTAACAAAACTCTCAGACACCATGTTTGAATAACCATGAAGCCTACATTATAAGTGACAACTAAATATGAAACAAACATACTGTAAATTAAAACACGCAAAAACAAATCTGGGGCCACTTGGTGAAGTAGTCTGATTTTTCCTTTCAGTCACTGGCAAGGGACCCAAAATATCTACTTCCATCCTCTCAAATGCAGCTCCAACAATGCATTTCTGAAGATGACCACGTCCTCTAGTTCCTTGTCCCTTCCTTGCAGTATAGACATCACATGTTCTGCTCCAACTCTCGACATCATCCCTGCAATGTAGCCAATAGTATCGCAATCTAACTTTGTTGAGAGTCTTATTAATTCCAAAATGTCCTCTGGCTGTTGAACTATGAAGTTCCTTCAGCACCTCTCGAACTCTTAATTTCTGGGAGTACCAGCTGTAGACATGTTTGATTGCCATCTGCACTTTCCCAGTTCTGGTACAGGACACCATTTCTCAGAGATAGAGAATCCTATTGTGCCCAGTATGCTTTAGTGGAAGCACTTTGATCAGTTAGCTCAGCCCACTCATGGCACTAGACCTTATGTCTTACGTTCTAGTCTAGTATTGGCCTAAGAGCAGGGTCATTTCTCTGATCTTCGCACATTTTTTTAATCACTCCAGGGAGCAGGTTCATTGTCAGTTGTGAACTATTGGATTTTTGTTCTCCGAGCAGTTGGCTTCTTGCCAGTCCAGCCCTCTTGGTGCTTACAACGGAAGCATGTTGGCTCGCATGGCCTCCTGGACAGTGCATCAGCATTGATGTGTAAGTGACCAGGTCTGTGTTGTATTTCAAAATCATACCTTAGAAGGTGCTGCATCCAGTGAGCTGTCTGTCCATCTTGGTAAATTCGGTAACCAACATAATGATGTATGATCTGTTTCTAGAATAAAATACCTTCCGTACAAGTAATGGCAAAAGAGTGAAATAGCCTTGACCATTGCCAGGAGCTCCCTACGTGTTACACAGTAATTTCTTTCAGGCTTATGTAACACTTTGCTGAAATACTCTAATGGCCTCTCTTTCCCATTCTGGATCTGTGACAACACAGCACCAATCCCCACATTGCTCGCATCTGTGTCTAAAATGAACCTGCCATCACTGCTAGGATAGCCTAGGACAGGAAGTGAAACCAGAATTTTGTTTAATTTTCTGAACGAGGATTCACATTCAGAGGTTAAGAGATATTTTCTTTTGGTCTCAGTTAACTCTTGTAATGGCTTTGTTATTGTAGCAAACCCACGCACAAAACGCTGATAATAAGCGTACAGAAAACTTCTTACTTGAGTCCTATTAGTTGGCTGTGGCCAGCCTCTGATTGCATTTGTCTAGTCTGGATCAGTTTCTATCTCTTCAACCGACGCTACATACCCCAGGAATTTCACTTTTCTTTGGAACAGATTACATTTGTGGGAACTAGCTTCAAATTAGCTGCTGTTACCTTCTGAAGCACTGAATCAAGAAATGTCAGGTGTTCTTTGAATATCTTTCGTGTGACCACAATGTCATCTAAATAGGTAAATGTGACAGTAGTTCCTTTTCCTTGTACAGAAAATGCAGTCTTCTCTCTATCCTATGAGGCCACTTCACATTGCCAGTAACCACTTTTCATATCCAAGGATGAGAACCATTGGGATCCAGCCAGGCTATGCAAAGTGTCATCCATCCGAGGAAGTGGATACACGTCTTTCCTGGTCACATCATTCAGCCGCCGGTAATCTACACAAAAAACTTGTTAGGCCATCTTTCTTCTTAACCAACACAATGGGAGATAACCTTGGGCTGATCAATGGTTCTATCACATATAGATCCTTCATTTCCTTCAGAATGTCATCAACCACTTGCTATTGTTTAATTTTTGCAAAGTGGCTTCAAGAAACCTACAGTTATATATTAATGCTTTTAGCGTTGAATTATGTACCACGCCCTCTTAAGTCAGTTGTGTTTATCTGGGAAACCTGCTTACACAATCCAATCGTTGCCCCCTTCTCAAGTCGAATTGCCTTGTCAGTCAAATTCATCATTCTAACAGGGAAATTATGTGATCTTGATAAAACCAAAGTCCTTGCTATAAGTACTCCATCAGGGCGGTTACTCCCTCTTCTCATAGACTCAATTAACCCTAAGTGCCTCACAAATTTTCCTACAAAGCTGTCCTGGTGTCACAACTTCGCTAGAAGCTGGCAACACTTTGGTCGACAACAAACTATTGGACAGCTGACTGGTGATGACAACTCTGGTCGTCGTATCAGTATAACTCTGTTTCACCTACCCTCAAGACCCCCAGCCGAGTGTCAATGCAGCATCCTAGTTTACGCAAAAGGGCCTACATCTAGTCCCAGTAAACATGCATCAGCATTATCTGCTATGTAGACTTCATGTTGTAACTTCAGATCACCCAACTTAAGTTGCACACTTTTCCTTTCTTTCACTGTTGTCTGATCAGATACAGTTGTTAACAGGTACTGTCTAATATTTCAATCTCGAGATTGCTGGGGTCGCCTCTGTCTCTATGACCATCTGACAGGGTACATAATCCAGGCTACCCTCTACCAGCAATGCATCTAGTTCTTGTTTCACTGAATATACTTGAAGGAATTGTGGGACCTTACCTCCAGCTATCACCGACCTTCGCCCCTCAAGACCGGTGTTCACATGTTTCCCGAATTTTTGGACTGAATTGTTGGACTCACCTGGCTCTTGGTCCTGGTTTCATCGCTGATACTGTCGGCACTGGGCTCTTAGGTGTCCTGGTCGTCCACACTCCTAGTACTCTGGCCGCTTTTGTGGTCGAGGGCGGTGCTCCAAAGCACTAATTTTACTTGCAGTCTTAAGTTCTGTCAGAGTATTCATGATGCTGTTTCCTTCCTCAACTATCGCACCACCCGTTGATTCACTGGTACCTACTGTTCGGACTCGACTTCCAGTGCACGGGCTAGAGCACCTGGCATAGTAGAAGGTGCTGCCAGGCACACTGCTTGTTGCACCTCCATGTCAGGAATGGCATTCACTCCAGGCGATGTCGTTCAGGCAGAGATTGTAATACATTGAGTGCAGACTGCTGCCAGGTAGTAGGCACACTGCTCTTCTGTCTAACTATTCAGGGTTGCAACAATCTTATATTGGTTCTGATATTCACGCCATGGAGTTTGACCATTATTTGATTGTAACCCTCTTTCCGACCCCAGGCATGGCAACCCTTGTTGTATTCGTGTGCTGTGATACATTTTTTACAGATCTGGACGTTGCAGCGTACTTTTCGTCGCTACCATTGTGTCTCACTCTGGCTTCGTCGAGCTGCCATCTTGACGTGCAGATGGCTGACCACCTGCATGCTTTAGAAATTCCTCCCATTGCATCCTTAAGACACTCATCTCTTTCTGTAAGTGGTCTTTCACATTTCCGATTTTCTTGTCAACATTTTCATTAACACTGTCAATTTTATGGTCCACCGATTCGCTAGAATTGTCAATTTTTAGGTCCATCATTTGAGAAACACTTTCAATTTTCTTGTCCACGTACTCTATTTTTGTATGCACTAGCTCACTGATTCCTTCTATTTTCTTGTCTACATTTTCATTATCACTGTCTGTTTTCCAATCGACACTGAATTTTCTTGTCTACATTCCCATTAACATTGTCTCTTTTCTTGTCAACGTTTTCGTTAACACTCTCAAATTTTGTATTTACACCACTTATTTGGCTACTCAGTCCCTGAATTAAGGTTCGCAATTCTTCCAACTTACTAGCCATTTTCCTTGTTAGCATATATATATATATATATATATATCCTAAAACTTCCTGCCTTAGATAACTTTACAAGTTAGTCAAAGTGTATAATTATGTACACTTAATTTTAATATTGTTTTAAATTAAATTAAATTTTAAATAAGTGCCTCTATCCCACTTCTGACACCAGTGTTACAGTTTCGGGCTAGGTACACTAAGGGACAGATGTCTTTGATTAAATAACAGGAAATAAATATAGCTAACTTATCTAATTTATTTACCCTACACCTGTCCACACGAAATATATGTATATATGTATGTCACTAATATTAATACTAAATAAAAAATCAAACAAAACCAATAATGACTATTTACATAAAGGTTATAAAATCTAAATAATAAAATCACAGACTTCTAGTTAAGTTCTTTGTACATGAAATGTCTCTTTGACCACTCACAAGTGGTGGACCCAATGTCCTAGCTAGGAACACGCAGATAGTCCTCTTGAGCTCCGAAACTCCCTTGTCGCACTACTCCTTGCTGCAACAATCTCGTTGAATACTCTGAATACTTCTCGCCACAAATAACACCAGCTGCCTGCCGGCAAAAACTCTCTTCTGTCTCTGCAACAGCTCTCTTTTATACCGTTAATGTAAAGTCTAGAAGTCTGGCAGTGAGTCTTTATCTCAGAGCTCCTAGAAGGATGTCGCATCAGGGTCAAGCACCATCCCGCAGAAGAGAGTACATACAGAAAAACGCTAGGCCATGATGTCTGCTGTTATTCGACTATTTACGAAACCTGAGATAGACGTACAGGTGGCCGCTGCCTCGTGTCGCAAGCAGCACAATACACTTCGAAACCCTTTATTATTACCATTGCTATACCTGCCTATGCTGCTTGCACGATAGTCAAGGCATGCAGGTGGCTGCTGCGGTGCCACAAAAGTTAACACAAGCTGTACAGTGCACACGGAGGTCCCTTAGTTCTGCCGCCACTGTATCTTCTTATACTGCTTGCAAGGTAGTCGTGGCTCGCAACAGTATATATGAATGTATATTTCATGATACTGGTCTTGTAGGATTTGACAGTTTTTCAATAACATGTGTGCCTGTCTTTATATGTCAGATTAAAATTAATGAAAATTTAAAATTAATTTTGAAGAGGTAAAGACATTTATAATTTTTGTAGATAACCAGAGTTGTTGTGGATGTCGCAGTTAATCCGCAAAGTGGATAGTTGACGGTATTTGAAATGTTTAGTAATTTTGCTTAATTTCTTCATAATATGATATGTTTAGTGTAAGATAACTAGCTGTGCTCATAGCATCATAATTTCAACTAAAAGTAATTAATGTCAGGAATTACAAATAATTAAAAGTATTCAGTATGAAGTGTGATACTGGCTCTTGAAGAAAAGAAGCTGACTGTCCAATGAACAAGTTCATTTTTTAAGCATGTCTCTCTATACAGTTGACTGTTTTTGCCTGCCAGTTGCACTAATAATACAAAAAATGGTATGATGCATATATGAAATCTTGATTGCCTAAGCTTTTATCAAATAATTCACAATGACAGCCTGTCGAGCCACACAAACTACTTTCATTCTGCACCTGTCAGGACAATATTGTCATGTATCCGAAAGGCAGACATCCTTCAAATCAAACTCTTCTCGTAATGATAGTGGTGTAATAACACATATTTATAGAATGTACGTACTTGCAATTTTGTAACCGCCCAGTGGCAAGTTCATCCCCTCCCCCTCCTCACACTTTTATCAAACCCTTTGTAAACTTTCCAATCTTTTTCACTATTGTCAACTTATTATCAACTTTTCCGTCAGTAAATTCCATTCTTATCAACCTTTGAAGCATACAATATCTAGCCTGTTCTGATCTCCACAACCTGTAGATCTTCTTGCTAAGTATTATTCCTTCTTCTATGATCTATTGTAGTTAATATGCAACTTAAGTTTGTCAGTCCTCTTTCTCCATCAGGGAGCCAATTAAATATCACCACTTGCATTTTGCACCGATTCAGCGCAACACAAGGAAAATCTGCTCTGCACCTGCACTTCTAGTCGTTGGTGGAATTAAATAGGATACTCAAAAATGCAAGACGCAAAGGGCGGAGCCTGTTTTGGCTCGGCGCAACTGCCTCCCCTCTCCAACTTACAGAAGCCAATCAGAAAATTTTTAACATAATCCTCCCTGCCACTTGAATGGCAATTTCGCTGTCTGCCAACCCACGATATTACATGCAGATATAGCTTCCATGTGGCAGTGAACAGTTTCTCACACGAAAAATAATGTTTTGGTTATATTTTACATAACTTCAAACTCTGTAGCCTTCTCGTTCTTATACAAGGATGTAAGAAGTGCAGGTTCATATCAAGTTATGATGGAAAATTGTCACAATGTTTTCATTACAAGCGTATATGTCGTAGTTGTGTTTTGAAGTGTGAAAAATAAATTTCTGTAATATTGCGGTTCTTTCAATGTACTAGATGCGTGTATTTATTTTTCTTTAATGAGACTGTTGTGAATAATAAGAACTTTATTTATGGAAAACAGCATTTTTATAACGCAATAGAAATACATCAGAGTGGTTTTTCCCAAAATATCTTCTGTAACCAGCTTTCACATAATTTGTGTTGCTAATGGAAAATAGAGGACCTAAAGTGATAGATGTGTGACGCGATTAGAGCAAAAATTATGTATTGTACTAGTATTATTTTGAGTAACCTAGTTTTGAAATTGATGTAATTTTTTTTTAACTCGTGTGGCATGGTATTTGTCAGTGTACTACTTAATGGGCTATACATGTGGCTTTCTTCTTTCAGCGAGTCGTAAATTATCAAATCGTGACACGTTAATTATTTTCAAATACTTCAATGCAATGTGTAGTGAGTATGAGTGGCTTTCGTACAAGTACACTGCGACAAATTTAATGAGGCCTAGCGATGATTGTAAGTTCAGTGTTCACTGAGATAGACTTAGGTGTGATTTGTGTAGACAGCAACAACAGTCTCGCGAAAGACTTTAAACTAAAATGTTAGTCCTCCCATTTTATGAAATAAAGAGAACCCTACAGAATCACTCTTAAATATAAAGCATTTGTAATGTGGAAACAAGTTGGTGTGAAAGATGTGACGTTGAAATACCTCACCCAATAAGGGAAATAAGTAATTTCACATTGTTCTCAACATTTAGCGAAACAGGTATGTGCAAAACATTGTCACTATTTATTTACGTTGTCATTTCCATAAATGTTTTAAGGGTGAAAATAACCTCAACTAATTAACTAACTCTTATTTTCTTGTTTGGCAAAATAGGATAATGAATCGTTGTCCATTTTTAATTGCTTCTTTAGTAAAAAAAAGTTTCAGTTTAGTACTTTTGTTGTATTTTGTAACTATTTAAAGCTAAAATGTGTAAATATAGTAATTAACATCCATAGAACATTGGATACAGATGAAGACATCCAACTTTTATGTTAATTCACTTTCATGCACATGAAAATTGTCCAATGTGCATGCGGGAAGGGTGCAGATGGACCTGCGTTGAACCATTTGCTGGGCACAGATTTTCAGGCACTTTGCACCTGTCATGTGACCACTTGCACTTGCGTGTGTGTATATTTAATACCATAGCAACACAGCGCAGGTGCAAATATTGTTCTGCACCTCTCAATAGCAATAATTTAATTGGCCTCCAGGAGCGGAGCCACCTCTGAATCCTGGAGACCTTTAAAATAAACATACCCACACCCCAAGCAAAAAACAGGTCGGGGTTCTCTCCTTGAAAAATTTAGGTTGCAAAATGGCAGTGTTTAAGAAGTTTTTAAACTAAAAAAAATTTAATTTACTCTGTATGAAGTAGTAATATTTTTAAGGAGGAATTATTCTGTATAGGTTGAAAATATTTATGCTGATGTAAAAATATTAGGTACATTATTAAGCTTTCGTATCCATATTGTTCCAACAGAAAATGGTTTAGCCATGATTGTGTTACAAATGCTGTGTTGTTTTTTACAAAGCTCTAGGAAAAGTATGAGGTAATCTTTTCAATATTTTACTAGGCACTTATTTGGTTTAATATTTGTTGGAGCAGTCTCGGTAGGAGCTATTGCCCGTGTGCTCCCTCTGGATCCGTTCCTGCTTTCCATTCACCATCCTGTACATCCTGGCCAGTCGTTTTACTCCTCTCCTTTCCTTCAATAAATTTAAACATCACTGTCATGTCATCAGTATCCTAGGACAGGGTACCACACCCCGAGAGTAGACTTCCAATGGGCACTCATAGGCATTTGCCTGCTCCTAAGGTCATGTTAAATGTGGCCCAATGATGGAGAAGCGACGGAACGTGATGGACATGGCAATCAAGAGTACCTCGAGAAAACACGCCTGCCAACAGCAACGTCTGCCATGTAACCCACGTGCGAAAAGTCTGGGTCCGACCCCACCAGTAATTGAATCTGGATTGCCTTGTTGGAAGGCAAGTGCTTGACCCACTGCGCCGTCGACGCTGTCAGCTGAAAGTGTGTGTAGGAGAATGATTTTGTGATTTTAATTTTGAACAATTTTGTTTTTTAAAGTTTAAGATTTTGGTGCTGTGGTTTAAATGAATGCCAGTTGATTTTAAAATACATAATGTTATGATGATGGTGAGTTTATCTACTTTTAGTGCGATCTGTAGGCAGAATCAGCAACTATCATTCACAAGTGAAACCTGATAGCCTATTTAAATAGGCACCAATGGACCTTGTTTACTTAAATTAAATGTGTAGTTATTTCAGTAAGTAATTATTTCACTGTAGAAAATAGAATTTTCTGATATACAGGAATCCAATCAAAAGAAATATGAGAAGGGTAGGTTTGCTGTGTATTATACTTCTGAACAGAAGGAAAGGGAACACAAGATGCTGTGTAATGTTAAATATTGATTTCTTGAGCAAGCACAGCTGACATAAGTAGTAATTTATTTTACAAGTATACTTATATATTTATTCTTTTTACTCCTTTTCATAAGTCTGTTTCTGTTCACAAATACATTTGTTTTTTAATCTTTTCCTTCTGTCTGGATTTAACTGTTGCAACTGCGCTAAAACACATTCTATCACATCTCGTTGCTTTTTTTGTTTTCTTCCTGCCCTCTGTGCTTCCATAGCACTATAGCTGTCACAGTGTTTCACAATTGTAGAGTCAGACTGTAGCTGTGTGGTGGAGCCATAAGTGTTGATGGCGTGCAGGTCTGGTTACTGCGGTGAGTGACGCAGTCGAGGAGATCCTGGGCCACTTTGCGGCGGCGCGCAGCCAGGACCACTGTGCGCAGCTTGGCAGCTCCGAGCAGACCCCGGCCTGTGCGCAACTAGTATTGTCGCAGCTCTGCCCGGCCCTCTACGCCGTGTTGGGTGATGGACTCAAAACTTCCCTCGACACTATCTTTGGCTCCATCGGCAACTCCGTGTGGCAGGTCGTAGAGGTCTCTGCACAGCAAGGTACAGTGCTTGCATTAACACTTGTACATACCTAAATACACCCATATATATAACCTCTTTAATGCAAATCTCAAGAAACCAACATTTATGAAGTCTATATTAATAAGATTGTATTAAGGGCGCCGCCTACCTTGAGTAGTTTTGCGTATTAAGAGGCTCAGAAGTGACAGAGCTATAAGAGCGACCTTGAAGTGCGAATCAATGCCTCATCGCCGCAATGAGTCAGATGCTGAACTAGCATGCAAGATTCCTGCAGATCCGTTTTTACTGTAGGACCTTAAGCAGTGAACGTATAATTTTATTGGTGGAAAGTCTGCAGCAAAGTGCAGAGCACGTTTCTATTAGTTTCACGTACATTTAGCCTGTACACTTTGAAGTACGGCAACCTGGAAAGGCTGGTTTTAGCTGTGTTGGAAAACTTAGGAACAATGTCTTTAGTGAGCTTGGTGACTTAAAAGTGACATTCTGTCCTTGTTGGAAGTGTGTTTTCTTTTTGCACATTGGCACAATGGGCATGTGTGGAGTAGTTTTGTGGTAAGCAGCGCACTTAAGAGATGTTTGCAAGAATTTATGAATTCAGAATAGTAAGGTAACTATACACTTTTTTATTTTATTTCAATGACAGATAAGCAAGCGTGTTTGAAGAATGTATTTACTTCGCACATATTTCACAAAAATAATAGCATTCCATCATGCATTTTAAGTTAGTATGGTAGCCATGTCTTGTAATTTAACCGTGATTTCAATAATACTTTTAAAAGCAATCTTATATCATTATAGAAGAATTGCTACATTGTTTTTGCACTAATATAGGTATGTTCCCTAATTTTTTCATAACATAAACCCAATAATTTTTTAGGTTTTCACCACTTGAGTAGTTAATATTTGAATGCTGAGCCAAAACCAATATCCAATATGAAATATCGGCAAATAATAACTGTTGTATTTTTAACCTGTTTATTTCTCCATTGCAGTACACACATAACTCAAACCGAATTCGCCTTTAGACTGCAGTGTAGACTGGGTTGGCATTGTCGTAAACTTTACAATCAAATATACTACATTACTTCCCTCACATCAGTGTCATATAAACACCAAGCTAACATAGGATTAAAGTCTGACATAAGATACGCTAACATAATACTGTACACATAAACATACAAATGCAACATAAGCACAACTCTAACACATGAAACCTTAGATTGAACATGTCCACTATTTTCTTCTGAACTCTATTGTACTTAGGATAGCGGAGAGCTTGCGCTTAGAATAGTGCAGAGCTTGTACCACATTTTGCGCATCTGCATTGTCCAACCCTCTGAAGCCATCCATGCACATTGGTTCTGCACTTTCACGATCTGTGTCTGCTGTCGTTGCAATATTTGTGTCTTCTGTTACTGGTGCATCCATGTTGACACTCGTTGCACTCACACATCCCCCTTGCTTGCACATTGACAGAGGTCACCCTATCTGCCACACGTACTTGCTGTGCTAACCACATCTGGTCTATGAGCTGTGAGACCATTGTCTCCTTGGATTTTGTATTTTAGAGCACCCAACTTATCTATGACAATGCCTCTTGTCCATTTACTCTCCAATTTAGCATACGACCTGTAACGCACTGAACTGCCCACCTCAAATGAAGCATTGCGATGTGTTGACTGGGAAGCAGCTGTTTTGAACTGATGCGACTCGACGCTAGCCGACACTGATGGGGTGAGCAGCGTAAGACTGTTTTGAATATTCCTACAAAACATTAGAATACTGGGTATTTTCAGTACCTGAATGTGGCGTGATAGAGTAACCAAGGAGAAATTTTGGAAGGGCAACTTGCAATGGCACCCGGGAATGAACAAGAGTTTTGAGTTTGGCTTTATAAGTTTTCTCCATGTTTTTTGCAAGTCTGTTTGTGGAGGGGTACTATGATGGTGAAAATGTATGCTTAATACCATTCACTTTACAGAAGTCTGCAAACTTTTCTGAAGAGAATTGTTTACCATTATCAGAGACCAGATGTTCAGGGATACCATACGTAGCAAACCATACTCTCAACTGACACAAGTGAGACAACTTCCAAACCTCAGGACATTTTGAAAAACTGTCTACAAGAACTAAGAAGCACGTGCCAATAAAATGCCCTGCATATCAACGTGAGCTCTGTGCCACGGCCATCTATGCCAAGTCCATGGTAACAGTATGGTGTTCTCTGGCATTGACTTACTTTGTAGACATGCCTCACATCATGCAACAACATTTTAGGTTGGCAATGGCGCCAATCTTACAATTAAGTATATTACAATAATGTATTGGAACTATCAGAACCGATGCTTGTTTGTACCTGGTACAAGGTACCAATGTTGTCAAAGTTTTAATTTATTTTTGCACCTATCAAAGAATGATAAATCTAGGTAAATTTTGTATTTCTGTTCCAGTTATGTACATTTTCTTATTAACAGCACCATTTGTACACATTCTGTTTATGTTATTAAAAGCAATGCAATACTATCCTGCAAATTATGTTGCAGAAGTTGTTGCCTCCCTGGTGTTTATGTTACCAATTTTCAAATGACGCAGATTGAATCATCACCTAATGTTAAGTAAGTTGTAGTATCAAAGTATGACTGCTGTCAAGCAGGGTAACTTTGTGTCACTTGAAATATTTTATTTTTACATTACTGTATTTGAATGAAAAATAAGTAACTCTAATTAAGTATTGTAAACTATGTATTTAATCAATCGATTTAAATTTAAATTTATTTACTAAACAACCACAAAATAAACATTGCTAAATGGCACAAAGTAACTCCACTTGACAATATCACAATAACAAAACAAAGATAAGACTTACTTTATATTAATGATTTTTTGTCGCACCGTTTTAAGACTGCTCATCTACATAAAAATGTATTATTTTACATTTTTGTATCAAATATGTTTCATCTTGTACGTATTACTATTGATTACATTTCTACTACATAAAACATTTATATAGCGATAATTTTTTGCAATACTGACTCATCAAAGTAAAAATATTGCTTACTTACAGAAATAATTCACAGCTATTTAAAGATTTCTGAAAATTTTAAATTAGTGGATAAAATAACATTAATTGTGATAATTTACAATATAATGTTTACTCACAATTTAGCCTCAGCTGTTAAAACACACCCATGTGCATCACCAACTAATAACAGTTTTTATTGAAAAGAAACATGCGCAATCTGCAACAAATGTATGATTTTTATGATGAAATAACAATTGATTTATTGTTTTGAATTATATTTCTAATGTGTGAGCTGAGTTAGATAAAACCATAAATAGAAAATTGATTGTCTTACACATCTTTCAGACTTCCAATTATTAAGAATAATTAATTAATTATTTTTAAAAGAATTTTAATAATACGCTTGTCACTTGACCATCCTTTAACTTAATTTAAATATTTCTTTCTGCTTAAGGTGGCAACACAGTGCTTTTACTGTGCCAATGGTACGGTGTGTGCCAATGGTACGGTGTGTGCCAATGGTACAATGTACATACCTAATAATTACAGACATCTAAATGTTCTCCACAGGTGTCATGACCAAACATCTCAATGAGCTGGTTCTGAGGATCAACTCCGAGGACGTCCTGACGGAGGGACGCGTCAAGTTCAACACCTTCGTGTTTGGCCTCCTAAAGTGAGTCACTTGAAACTGACGTTATTTGTCCAACACTGTGCCAACAATATCGCCTTGCTTCGTCAGAGTGGCTACTAAAATTCCTTTTTAGTATTCCTTGACATTTTTCCTGTTTTCCTGACAGACAGTATCGTATAATTTTTCCAAACATGAATAAACTTACAGTACCGGTAGCTTCATATTTTAGTGAGCTCACAGATACAGTCAAATCTCTTTAATACAAACCTGAAGGGATCAAAATTTTGGCTCTTTGTAATAATGAGCTTTGTATTAACAGATGTTCACTAAAGCTTTAAAAATTTTCTAAATTTTTGGTCACTCTGTTGATCCCCACAAATAAAATAGTCTTTTCACCCCAATGACTTCCTTTTACTTAAGAACTTGATATTGCATGGTTTAATGCATAAACCAAATTTTTAGTAAACATTAAAGTAAACATTTCATTTCTTGTTTCATTCCAAGGGGAATAAAAATCACTTTGTATTAATGAGAACTTTGTATTAACAGGATCTGTATTAACGAGGTTCCACTGTACTCAAAACTACCCTCTCTAAATTGCTGAACACTCAAAAATGTTTCTGCCCTGACAGCTTTGATTAGTTTTTCACAATCATCTCCTCCCCCCCTTTAGCATCACCCTTTTAATGTCATTACAATTAGCAACAATGAGTGATGTATTTTATTGCTGTGGACTTGCTATTGTATTATAATTAGTTTGGTGTGGTGTATTTTGCATTTTCTCAAGATTCTTCTGCTTAAAAACATTTTCTTAATGATTTTTGGTAGTTCGTAAGGATGACCACTCAAAATCTATGCCACTTATAATCTGGTACAGTACATCCATAATTGGTGTTTTATTGTAACATTCAAAACCATGTTCTTTGTATTGCTGAGAAAATGAATGTGGCATCAGTTAAACACCGTGACAAGAAAGCTAGCAATGTAAGTAGGAAATAAATGTTGCTGATGAATTAAAAATATTTGTGTTTTAAACAAAAAGTGTTCTTATCTAAAGTTATTACGTTATAAGTAGAGTGACTGCCCGTGAAGAACTGTACAGGCAGGCACTGAGATACGTGAAGTAAATTCGCAACTATGCAACTTTTTGACCAATGTGAGCTGATGTGACAAAACGTGGCACAATGTGTGACACTCGCTGTCTCTATTCACCGCGTTTAGTTGAGCGCAGCAGCTGCAGACAGCAGTATCGCTTGTTATCGCTCGTGAAGTGAAAGTCTTTGTCGGATATAAAAGGGGCAGAAAGGGGAGGGTAGACTGCCGCAGGTGCCGGGTTAGAGAGATTACCAGTAGTGCTGAATCCTTGCCCCGGGTAAGGGAAAGCCGAGATCCATGACTGCATAGGGTTTACGACCACAGTATTATTTTTGCAGATATTGTTTGTTGACTGGTAAAGCATCATCTAAGCGTAAGAACGAATGTTCAAACCAGACAGCATAAATCACAAAGGTTTGCTTAAGAAAGCCAGGGCAAAGACGCAGACAGTTGTAATGTATATTTTTTAAAACGAGATATGACACTGTTTCGATTAAAAAGTCAATTAACAAATATTTTCTTAGTTTCATAACTAGCCAAAACCTTTTTGTCTTGAAAAAATTGGCCAACATGGTGAAATAATTTCAAACAAAACAAACAAACAGATTTTTGATAATTATTCTCGTTACATAGGCTTAAAAAATATATTTCTGCAGGCATGCATGGCCTTAAAGTTACCACTGGGTGATTTAAACACATTAAGAAGCATGCAACTTGTCACATTGCCTCAATCAGAGGCAATGCCGTCAAGTGCAAATGTTGGAGCGACAAGCTAAATTCACAGCAGAAATATTCGAGAAAGGATAATATTTGTCTTAACATTGATAAAACTGCTCTGTTTTGGAAGCTGATTCCAGAACAGTCATATATTTCAAAGGAAAAAAAAATTTATGCTAGGATTCAAGGTCGTAAAATATTGGATCACTGTTATGGTAGGTTCTAATGAGTCTGGAAACTTGAAACTAAAACCACTTGTAGTTTACCAACCCAGAACCAGTGGGTATTTACGAAAATGGACCCGAGTAAGCTGCGAGTAAACTGTAAATATAACACCAAGGCCTGGGTTATATGTGCACTGTTTGGAGATTAGTTCAATAATCATTTTGTTCCCGAGGTAAAGGGATATTGTGTAAAGAATGAAATGCCATTTGAAGTGCTAATCATCTGGCCATATAGAAGATCTAGTGACTTTCATGTTAAAGCGTGCGGGTTTGTAAGTGAACATACATTACACAAGCATTTCAATTTTTTACGTACTGAGTGACATACTTAGTCCAAATTGCATATGGCCTAGTTTTCTAGGCACTGTTATGTACATAATGCTCACACATCTGACATGTCTAATAGGGAACGCTGATAATTTCCTCCATGAAAGTACTGTAATGAATCAACAGAGATGTGCTCAGTGTACAAGATTGTGCTGTGCGTAGTGGATGTGAGCATGTGCGAATGCTGTGGCGCTGCAGACAAGCCACACGCAGTGTTGTTAAGTCCCACACTGGACCAGGTCGCCTGCACTCACATTGTCACCCTGTTATTATGCGCATACCACGTTTTAACAGAGCTAATAATGTTTAGAAACACTACGTACTTTACAAGGATGTTTATAGTGTTCTGTTCATTGTATTTATGTTTTATTTATTGCCTTTAGGTTCTATGAACTGACTCGTTGCTTCTAAAACATATCACATTAAAAAAATATTAATTTCTTTTGAAGTTGCTTCCAAGTACATCCTGTTGACTTAAGAAAAAATCAAGTTGTATAATGGACTGAAGAACGTAACCCTTCGTAACTCTGTCCCTTACTGTATAGTACGCAGAGCTCGTTACAAATATCTACCAAAAGTATAAAAATGGTCAAAAATGTACATTTTAAATTGTAGGCCAATGTGAAGGAAAACTGTTTATAATTTCTTACACTGCAAACAAATTCCTTGCATTTAATTTTTAACATGTTTAAAAAAATTGCTAACTCAGTCTGTAAAAGACTTGAAACCTGTTTGCAAGGTTTTATCCAATGAAAACATTGCTACAATAAATTCATATTGTATATGATTAAATGATAAACAGTCTGTTTTAAAATGAACAGCTAGGTTGCATTCATAGAAAACATATAACATTCTTCACTGCTATTTTATTATGTAGGATAATCACTGAGGTATTTTGGAGGTCTTCGTTGACACAGAGGTTGACTAGAGAATAATGTCTCTGGAGTTGACTGGACATAGTCTATTGAAGGTGGTACAGAATCTCCTGCTTTTCCATGACTTTCAACTAGTTCTTCAGCTTCTCCTTTAGTACTCTCTTTCAGTGGCAGATAATTTCCTACTGGAGCTAGATGTCTTAGAGAGATGGTTGATTCTCGTCCATCTGTCAGTTGAACATTTGCATAGTTTGGCAATTTCCTCAATTTGGGGAATGGGGTATCTATCTGCCATTGTAAATCTGTTTATTGTTTGAGAATAATCAACACGCATTGTAGCTTTTCGATATTCTTTTTTATTATTACTACTGGTGCTCTCCATGGTGAATTGCTTTGGTCTATTATGTCATTAGCTAGTAATGTCTGATTTTCCGACTCTGTAAATAGTCTATCTTCAAAAGAATAACACCTAGATTTTTCTGTGATAGTGTTTAAAATTTGCGAGCGATTAGCGAATAATCGAACTGGCCCAACACTAGCTTGAGCAAGGCTGCAGATTTTTAGAGGTTTCTTGTGATCGCCCAACTCTTATTCAACCAATTCGTGTTGCCTTAGAAATTCACGAGGCAAAACAACATCAGCATACAGATCCTCCATGATATGCAGTTTAGTGTTGGATAGAAATTATCTGTGGGACTTAAATTTACAAAACAAACTTAATTTACTTTTGAATGAAATTATGTTGAAGCCATTGCAGCATTCATTTCACAGGGAAGACATTTTAAGCACCAGAGTCTCACAATTTGACTGTTGATAAAACTGTCCGAACTACCTGAGTCAATCAGTACATCTGCTTTAAAATCATTAATTTGGATTTTCGTTGCTGCTTTAGCTAGCAAAGAAGGCCATGAGGCACAGAGACTAGCTACGTTACTATTAGAAACAGTATTCTTCTGTGAAGACTTTATTTAGACTTACAGACTTTACTGGAATGACCAAGTTTTCCACACATTGAACAATTTGCATCCTTGGCAGGACAGAATTTTTATGCATGCCTATAATTTCTGTAGAAGTAACACTTGCTGATGGCATCAGCAATCTGTATTTATGATGTTTGTACTCTTTTCTAGAATTTTCATGGCTAGTATAAAAATTACTCTGGCCAACAGAAGTTATACCTGGCACGTTATCTGTCCTTAGTGATTAATTAAGAGTACTGTTCTGAAAATAAAAACCAGACTGAACTTGTGTTATCTCTTACTCTCCAAAAGAGTGAGTAAAGATTTCTCGAGCAGTCAATGAATGTAAGGCGATATGAGACAAGTAATGAATGCATCCTTAACATCCTCTTCGCAGTTTTAGTCAGCCTTAAAATTGCAGTGTTCACTTAATACAGACAGATTCTAAAAGAACTAGTTTAAAGATTCATCTGGATTTTGCATACAAGTTGAAAGTTTACAACATGCATAAATTACATTATTTGGCTTAATAAATAATCTATTAAGAGTGGTAATTGACTTGCTGAATGTTTTGCAATGTGAAGAAAAAATAGTAGAGCTTACATAATTGATCAGAAGTAGCAGTTGGTCCTTCTCGTTGACTGGGTCTTTCATTACTGTGACTTTCTGAAATGTCTGGTAACAATGTGTCCATTCTTTTTCGGATGTACTGTAACGTGAACTGGCACGTAGTCCATACTTGGTTCCTTATCATATAATAACTTTAATTTTTTTCTCTCTCTCTTAATTATGATTTCTTTTGTTTGTAATAATTTAATCATGCTAATTTAATAAAATGTAAGGATGTTTACGGTGGAATCCCACATTTTAATTGGGGTTGCTAGAAGAGAAATTAACAATACAACTTTATTCAAAATTTAAATTTTTAACTGCTAAGGCAAGATAATAGTAGTTAATTTTACGGGTCAATTTTATCTGATTTATATAATGTTTGGACTAATTTTTAAGAAAATTTAATTTTGAACAACTTTTCTAAGTGGATTTTTCTTATATCGTGCCTTGTTTGTGTTTTGAAAATTTCAAGTAGGCTCTGAGATAGCCTCCGCTGGGATGGGTTTTATCTGGCAGGCAGGTCAGAGTTCAGGCGCCCGGGGCGGCACGTACAGAGATATGCCAATATGCAGCTTGGTCAGCAGCCCATTAAGTTTTCGTCATGGGTGGTAGTGCCGGGTGCAACGAAACTCCGAAAAGGTGGTGATCTGCGACAGACTGATGATGCAGCATATCCCCAATTAATAAAACAATGAATATTTAGCAGTTAGTGTGGACTAAAACACTTTGCGAATTTGTCAGTAACTATGTTACATAATTTTCTTCTATAACAAATGTCAATTCAACCCGTTTTCAAACAACCTGGGTCCTGTTGTATCACTCCGCCACTCGGCCGAGTAAGTCCGGGTGTCCGCCCAGGAAGAGTTACTCATATGTCGGAGCTTGGACTCGGTCACTGAAAGATGGCCGGCTGAGTGTGGATCAGTCGGGGTGTAATGGCGGGGCAGACAAGCGGTGTAAAAGAGTGCTGGCGCGGGGAGGTGAAGCCTCGGGGGCAAAATCGCTCTAGCTAAAGCTTCATTCATGTAACTTCAATATTTTTTTACTTTAGTAAGTAGCACTAGGTGTAACTAGTTGTGTGGCACAATATGTAACTGTGTAGCTATCATTCTGAGTGGAGTAAGTGTCAACTCGTGAGTACTAAGGTTTGTAAATTGTGGTACCGTGCTACGACATTCTCTTGTACTGAAATTCTTGGGCAGACACTCAGTAATAATTATATTATGCAGACCTCCAAACGGCTGCAGATTGCTTAGGGCTTACTAGAGCGTAGTTGGTTTGGCGGAATATCTCTTGTCACCTTACCTGTTTTATTTTTCTTTGTTTTTTTTTGTTTCGTTTGGTTGCAGCAGGCAACTATTGTCATGAAACAGATTGGTTAAAGCTACAAATAAATAACCGTAAGGAAGATATTCCTGTATATGTTTTTTGTTGGTAGTTATGCCACTATATTTAACCTTATAGATAAAGAAAAAGGGACAAAGCTGCTATCCAGGCACGAGTAAAAGAATAAGCTGCTGAGCAGTTATTATCCTCATCACTCTCCACTGGTGCAACAGTGGCCACTAATAGAAAGTACCTGCAGAACCACTTGTCGGGCTAACAACCCGTCTCGACTGCTGGGTCACATAGAAAATAGCTGGCCTCAACAGGACCTGTGTGTATGTCTACTCTAAACACTTCTCATCTAATCAATTCATCAACGACAACGCAGAGAGTAATAAGTGACCAGACGCGTCACAGTACTTAAGCTTGGATCGGCTTCCAGACGATTAGGTTTCAGCAATTCGTCTACAAAATATAGTGGTTATCTTTCATAGTTTTCACAGAATAAATTGTAAAATACTTGAAACCTGTTTGCAAGTTTTTAGTCTACAAAAACACTGCTAAAATAATTTCACATTGTATTTGATTAAACTATAAACAATCTGTTTTAAAATGCACAGTGAGGTTGCATTCATACAAGATATATCACATAGTATTTATTTTCGACAAAAAGAAAGGCATATTTTAATTATGGATGCTTCAGGGACAATTCTTTGCAAGAAAACCTTCTTCAAACTATTCTGTCACAATAATTCCTATGATTTAAGTTTTCTTTAGGATCATTTTATGTTTCTGTTGTAAATTTTTTTTCTGAAACATGTGTTAACATAATAAATTCTAAAATAATTTCATTTAACATTACTAATATTTCTTAACGTGTGCCCTTTGCAGCGTGCGATCCCTGGACGCGTGGGTGAGCTACCTGCGGACACGCGAGAGCATCATCCGCAAGCACTACGCGGCGGACAGCTTGTTTCTGCTGGCCACGACGGCCGGAGCATCTGTGCATGCACTGCTGGACCAGCTGGTTGCGTCACTGCAGCCGCTGTCGCTGCTGCCATTCCGCCTAGACCTGCTCTTTGAAAGCAAGCAGCTGCACCTGAGCCTGCGCCGCATGGACGCCTACCAGCAGCCTACGCCTGCGCCAGACACCTCGCCAAAGCCCTGGACCTTCCGCAAGCTCGTCCGCTCCATCCAAAATAGCCTGACTCAGTCCTTTGAGGATGATGTGCTTCCTTCGTGGAACCACCGTGGGGGCCGGTCCCCTCCCAAGGGCACCCTGGATGAGTCCCCGCTTCCAGACCTCCTTGACTCGTCGGTGAACGTGTTGGGCAGCAAGGAAGACAGACCACGGCCTCGGTCTTGCGTGGATGGGGCAGGTGCCCCTGGCCCCAATGGTGGCTTCTCGCTTGTGAGTGACCTAGCCAGCACTGTGCGCATGCGCTGGAGTGGCATACAACTCGGCTCCAAGCTGTTCCAGGCGTTCGACCGCTTGACGGCTGATGAGGCGGAGGATGAGTACCCAGACAGTCTCGAGAACAATCCTAGGCTCGAGAGAAAGCGGCAGGGCTCTGGTTCATCCAGCAACTCCACCGGCGAGGACTGCACAGAGGTCATCACGAGGGATAGCACTGCGTCACCCGTCCCAGGCGCCCAGGATGACGTTGTGGCGGAGGAGGTGCGGCCAGCCGCGGGATCGGGCAGGTTCCGCAAACTGCAGATGAAGTGGGAGATGCTGAGCGGGAAGGAGTCCTGCGCAGAAAGGTCGTCATCGCCTGCTACGTCCCCACAGAGCCAGGCAAGCGGTGGCAGCACGCCGAGCTCCGGTGGCGTCGGTCGTTCCAGAATCCCACGTCTGGTTACATCCCCTGTGCGTGCATCCGGCATCCCTGTGCCATGTGCACCAGGACCTGCCAAGAGGGCGGCAACGTCCCAGCTGCCCAAGCCACGACAGGAAGCTACTGTGGAGGTGGTGCCAGCAAGGAGCTCCCCGGGAATGATACCCCGGCGTGTTGTACCAGCAGCGGCACGTTGCAGTCGTCTCGACCAGCTGCAAGGGGAAGGGAAGCCAACGCGACCCAGCAGCCTGCCGTACAAGGCGCCCACCACAGCGGCCAACACACGGGGAGCTGTTCCAGGCCGCCGACCTGAGCAGCATCGCAGGGCGGCGTCCTCGTCGCTCAGCCGCCAAAAACCAACTGCCACCGGGAATCAACCGTTGCAGAGGTAATGTGCCTTCTTAGTTATTAATGTGTGCTCTACTTATACATAACAATTTAACAGAAATTTACACACTACATTTGTTGTAGTTAAAGATCTGAAAATGTAGGTGAAATTTTTGTATGAAAACTTTTTCAGCACAAAAAACTAATTTTCTGGGCATAAATTTTATGAAAGGAATGTGATTACTGCTTTAAGAGTACGTGGTGCATAATTCAACGCTAAAAGCATTAATCTATAACTGCAATTTCTTGAAGCCAATTTGCAAACATTAAACAATAGCAATCCTAGACAATAGTTTTAGCCAACGTTTTAAACAAAATTGTTTCCAGTGTTACGAAATTCTGAGCTGAGGCACAATCTCTGACGCCGGAACCTCGTGCATTTAACTGCGGCGCAAGAAAACATGCATAACAAATTAGTAATGCTGGATAAATATTTACTCATAAAGTTCGCAAATACCATTATCTAGGATTGTCATTGAATATTTTATCCATACTGACTTCGAAAAAAGCGTAGAAATCAATTTATGTTTTCACCATTTATTTATTTACCACGCACTCTTAAAAACCTATTCACGGATTAAAAGCTACAAGCAATATCAAAAGAACATAATTAATCTCATAAAAGTCATCTATATAATTACTTACCAAAAATTTGCCTTTCAAAATAAAATGCAAGTTAACTAGCACATCAATAAACATAAAGGCTTGTGCGTCAGACGTTCAAACCCCCATGCAAAAGATCTGTCAGTTATAACTAGTCCAGTCAACTTATACCAAAAAAAAAAAGAGTGATTGTGTGATAAAAATCCAAGAGTTTTTAAGCTTGGCACACTTATTCATTTGTGTCTACTGTACAACGTACTAAAAGACCCTAACGGTGGGGTTTAAGCACGGAGTGGGGGACTAATTGAAAGTATTGTATTGTTTACATGTAGCCAGCAAAAGTATCCAAAACTATTGGTTCTAGTGAATAAAACATTCTATACTTGAAACTTAACCAGACAAAATTTCCGACAAAAATTGTCCTGTTCATTTTTCTTGTAAGATTAACACTTTACAAGATTCAGGCAGATATAATAACCATTACTTCAAAAGATATTTATTGGATATTTCTTGTCACAGAAAAAAGCAAATGGCTTGGTGAAAGTTTTTTGCTACATTGTTGTGTGTGTATATATACTGTAATGGTGGTGCCGCTTGTCTCGTCTACGATGTGTTGTTGATGTCTATCTAGAGGTTGGAGGTTATGATGTCCCTGTTCGGGGCGGCAGAATCTGACGGGACCTGATACTTCTCGCCGTCACGTGCTGTTGTTTATATATATTTTGGAGGTTAAGTATTTCAAACGGTGTCCGCTCTGAGAGAAAACATTTAAGTGGGCATATATAAAAAAAGAAGAAGAAAATATTTCTGTTTAGTTTTTTTTTTATTTAATGGTTCACTTGTACATTGAACACTCACTGTTTAACCACTTAAACTCATTTCTGTAACCTGTTCAACTTCGAAACGTAACCATAA
>PNEQ01086004.1:0-38134 GCA_003012365.1 Medauroidea extradentata | reverse complement strand
TTTTCAGTATCTTTAGCACTTACTCTGTTGGGCCTGTTGTTGTGTCTTCCCCTGTTGTCTGTTGGTGAACCTATATTCCTTGATGCAAAAGAAGACAGGCGCTCTACCCTTGCTTTGTTGACTCCATAGAGACTGCAGAAAGCCTTCTTACAGATTATATGTTCCTTGGTTTTAAGCTGGATCTGAAATAAATAAATATTTAAATATGCATGATTTTATTTAGAGGGAAAACTATTAATATTAATGTACAGAATGTTGTTACTGCATACCTTGTATGTATATGTGCAGTTACGCATACTTGAATCTTCACCTTTTCTTGGCTTTCGCCGTTGAATAGGTCTTGGTGAAATGGATGTACACAAGAAAGCATCTTGAGCTTCTTTACTTGAAAGAGCATTAAATTTTTCTATTATTTCCTTGTTTTCGTTTTCCACTAATGCATCGACACATTTGCGCTTACAGTTACATGCGGGGCCTGTTGTACGAGAAGGAACAACTTTTCCACTACACGAGACATAAGACTCGCCTCTTAATCTGTTCTGTTTCACTCGGTTTCTTTTCCACTTCGTAGGATCACATTTCCTTTTTCTTGATTGATGTCCCGTAACACTATCACTGCTAGAATCATCCGACGACATCTTGATACACAATAAATAACATTCGCAAAACAACAACGTTTATTTGTTTATATTTATACCAGGTTTTCACCAAAGACGATGATGAAGACATACGAACCTATTATTTGTTCGCATTTAAAGAACCTAGATATGTGCTACCATCTATGAATGTAATGGTGAAGTATTAGTAACACCAGCTGAAAAGAAGCAAAGTAGAGAGCTTAAACAAAAATTTTTTTCTAGTATATTATATATTTCTAATAAAATTGACAAATCATGGAAACTTCATGTTCTTTTACTATTTTACCGAGGAAATATGTTGCAAGTTCAGTGTATCTATATGTTATTTGCGCAGTATATTACATTTCTGCATTTAACCAGACATGTTTTGGACTTGTCTGGTTCTTGCTCTAAACGCATACATCTTCGTTTTAGGCAAACATGCATATCTCATTGAGATAAGTCCGTACATATCTGATTCTTACACCAAACGAAGCGTACCATCATATTGTATATTATGCCTGCCCTAACTCATTTCTCACCAAAAGTGGACTTAACTGGTTCTTGCAGCAAACCCCTCAAATACAAATGAACAAAATTTTTAGTGGGAGCATATACGTGGGTTCGACAGGAACTGAGACACATAAAATATAATTCAGCATTTTTGGTCATATCCTTGCCCTTGCTACGGGTCCTAGCTGGAATCCCGGACACTCCACAACTAGCAGTACATGAAAACACCACGTCGTGTTCCTAAATTTGTATCGTCAGAAGTAAATGTCCGATTTTCAGTATTACAGTTTCAAATGAAAGATAAATCCCTAGCAATAAACCTTGAAAAATATAATTTTCATACTCAAGCAGTATCATATAAATATATTATACAACTTTGGAAAAGCGCATTTAAATCGTTTTAATCTCAATAGTAATTCAATGATTTCTGATTTGCTATTTTAAATTTTGCAACTGAATTTAGTTCGCAAGAGAAAGTACAATTTTCTGTAGGGTTTCATGTGTATGATTAGAATTAGGCACATAGAACTTTACTAAATATTTTTTTTATCGGAAGTGGCATTTTAACAAAAAAATTATAATTTACTATTGTGATTAAACAATTCTACCCTTAATGTAATGAAAAGCATATCAACCCTATACACTAAAATTAATTTTAATTTACAGATGGTTTCAACCAGCTAACTTCCTATACTTGAAATGCGTTGCCACGTATAAGGTTAATAATTCTGTTTCAGGTTAGATAGATCAATGTTAGAAGTTAGTCACAGGAAACATTTCTGCTGCTTGAGCGCTTGTATCTGTAAGTGGTATAAACTTACCAATCACAGAGCTTTCCCGAATTTTTAGTTACGTTCAGTTGATAATTAAAAACGTGAAATTGGTTTATTTTCACTTTAAAATTAAGTTAACTGACTTATATTACTTCGAAGCCTATTTTAATTTACATTTACTACGGTTTTGTGTTTTTCTGGTCCCTTTGTGAGAGCAGCGAAACTAGCGGCAGAAATTTTCCCTGTGTCAAACTCTGCCATAAGAAAACACATTTTCTTCCTAACATGTAGTATAATTAACCTTACCACGAAGTACAATTCTTCTTATTTTTTAAGGAAAATATTTAACATGCGTCACGATTGTATATCTGCGTAAAGAGCACACATTTTAAACTGCGTTGCTCTAAGTATTTAATATTCGGCCATCGTTGAAAAACTCACATTGACTTTTATCCATATTTGTATGTTTGTAGAAACTTTTTTTTTGTCATAACTAGCTAAGCAGAAAAAAATAACCGTGATGTATTTGAACAAAAGCATAAGTTTCTTTCATAAAATATGTAAGTGTGTAACATTTTTATCAGTAGCATTTAACCTTATTTGCAATAAGTAATAAAATTAAAAAAAAATAGTTTAAACAACATATTTCAAAAAAGTCAATTTTAACGAAAATATTAAAATTGTGTTTATCTTGCCAATTAATTGCAAAATGTGGTTTTCACAACATAGACCATGTTTAAAACAGAAGATTATTCTGATTGTTCAGTACATTTTGTCTGGACATGTAACCAACGATCTGCAGCCTAAGAAAGAGTATCTCATTTGTGGGGGGGGGGGGGGAATTACTAATTATTAAACAACGGCGTAGCCTATATTCAGTCCTATAAAACCATTGTTTTTTCTTTCTTAAATATTGTTAGCTTAAAAAAGTTGACCCAGAAAAAATGCACAGAAAAGACCAACTCTATATTTCCTAACAAGTAACCAGTTCATGCACTACGAAACTGAATTAGGCTTACCAACTATTGGAATATAATTTGTTCCGACATGAAACCAACTAAATGTGGTTTTAACTGCACAACCTTGCACCAACATGTTTATAAGTACCAAATCACATCGCATACTTACCAAAATGTTATTTAAAAAACTAGTAATAATTTTGCTGTAGACTGCACTATAACAACTTAGTAAAAATGTAACGATTGTTAAAATTATTTTATATGTGATTTTTATTTGTATTATATTAATTGCTGACAGAAAACTCAGGTTAACAAATTATTTTCGTTTAATGTGCCTCGTTAAGTGCTAAAGTACAGCCAACCAAATGCTTAAACACAAAATGAAACCAACGATCAACCTCTGTACATATTATTGCAAGTAAGTTCGTTCACGTATAGCACGTTCGAAATAAAATTTTAAATTGTTATCTATAATGACAAAATCTTGCAGCAGTATAAATGTTCTTCTCTGATAGATTTTATGATACGATGCAGTTTGTAGCACGGGACAATTTAAATTCTTCTCGTGGATTATAAGGGTATGTCATTAACCCTAGATTGCATGCGTTATTTCAGCACACATTATTGCTTACGTGGGGTGCTGTAGTACTCCATCGTATTTTTTGAATTTTAAATAAAATGATAAACTTAACATTTTTAGTATAAGTGTAGCTTAGTAACCATGACTCATTTGTACACTTTTATACACTTTTTAGACGCAGTCCACGCACACATCCCTTTTGTGCTTAGCACATACCATTTTGCGACCTTTTAACGCAAACTGATTTGGTTTTCCGATCTTTGGAACGCGGGCAAACCGAACATTGCCCTTATTTTGGTTTCGCAGCAGGATGATGGTCTATTTCTTGTTACTCATCTTTTATGTCGGTCACTTTTCTGATTGCTGCCTTCAGGTCGCGAGGAAGACTCTTGGAGTGAGTGCGCTCTTTCATATGAGGCTCAGCAAGACAGTAGCCTAGTTCCTGTAGATACTTCCCTTCTTACAAGATCGAGGTGATTTCTTGTTCATTGCAACAAAACCATGAAGTTTATCCCAGCTTTGTCCAATATTCCATAGAAGAACCGTAATGGCTGTCTTCGGGTCTTTCGAGAAACGTAATAAGTGTGCATTAGCTGGTCGAAGGTATCAACTCCGCCTTTTCTTTGATTGTAGATACGAATGACTTCAGGTTTTCCAGTGTCTTCATTTACATCCTTCTTGCAGTGCATGGTCGACAACAGGAGAACATGTTTCCTCTCTTGGGGCAGTAGGATGTCAACATTTTGTTGTCTTAAAATGCGAACTGAGATGAGCAAACTTCTGTTTTTCGATATTTATGTGCCATCCAACAGTCAAACGGCCAATAACAGGATGACAATGTTACAAAAAAATTAACAAGCAGACACACGGAGAACACAATACACTAACAAGACAGCAGATCACATATAAATAAAGAAATAAAGAGAGACAGAACACTATAAATAAATATATATATGTATATAAGAACATATAAGTGCAGACACAATAACATAAAAATCAATTGTTATTGAAATCCAGAAACATAATACTTTTTCCTTTTAAATGGGTCAGATTCACAAATGTTATAAAAGTGTTTAAGACATGTTATGAACTAAACCATTATTTCTACATAACGTAAATAAAATATTAAATTTTTGTTCATGTGTTTTGGCACATTCAGTCCTGTATTATTTACTACAGTTAATAATAATAATAGTAATAGGCCTAATAATTTACGTTTTGAGTACTGGCCGAACGAACATCACTGGCCGAGGGGTCAGACCTTTCGCCTCCCACCATGGCGATCCGGGTTCGATTCCCGGCGGGGTCGGTCCCCGGATTTTCGCATGTGGGAATCGTGCCGGACACTGCCGCTGGTCGGAGGGTTTTCTCTGGGATCTCCCGTTTCTCTAGCCAAATGCATTCCGGCGCTGCTCCATACTCACATCATATCACTCTTCACCACAACATCGAGGTTAAGCGTTGACCAAAACCTCTTCACTCACTCACTGACAAATTTGTAGGGCCTACGTACATGAAAGAATATAAATAAAATAAATATACATTACTATACTAGAAATTACTTATGAAAGATTATAGACAAAATAGTAAGACAATTCCAAACTTCACAATCATAAATTTAAGTAAAAATACTACAAAAATTTTACAAACATTAATTTGTTTATTGAATATTCATATCATAGTTTTGTTCAGTTTTTTAGAACATAAATACGTGTATTTTCTTTTTTTTTATTCAGTTTGTCCATTGTATTTTATAGTTAATAGCAGTTGTAAGAAAGGGTCGAGTTTAGTCATAACTTCATTATGACGTTTAACACATCTATGATTCAGGTCTACATTCTTATTTTAAAAATATACTGTTTGCTGCGTTGATAATATTGTGGTACTTTTATACCTACATTACTTAGAATTCTATCGCAGCTATGAATATTAAATAAGAAATGCGGTATCTAAAGTTTTTCTTCTAAATTGCAGTGTTTGTCAATTTAAACCTTTCAAAACAACCTGATAACTAAAGATTTCGTAGTTGATAACGTATTTGTTATAAAAATATCGAAATATTTTTTCTGGGTGTTGTCAAATATTTTGCTATATTCGTGATTGAGTTTCAAACAACAGAACAATACTCCGATTTACTTCTAATAGCAACACGCTAATTTACTTATAATAGCAATACTCTAATTTGCTTATAATATCCAAAAATAGTGATAATAATAAGTAAAATAAAGAGTTACTATGAAGCAAAATGTAGGGGTATTTTGTTGAAAATGTGTAAATTCAGTTCGAAGTAGAAGAAAATAGCAATTTCTGGACCAGCCTGTGGCTGATTTAAGATGCGCCAGAACTTACGTGACACCATGTGCCAGCGACTCCCACACACACACACACACACACACACACATACACACACACACACGGCACGCACTCACGCACGCATGGCGGCAAATCAATTAGTTCCTCCTCTTTTGTTTCCTGCTCGGTGCGACAACTAATTACATCGGCACGGGCTGAGAAGGGGGAGGGGGGAGTAGTTCAATAAGTCACCACGCCGCCGTGGCGTGTACCCCCGCCTCCCTTCACCCCTTCTAGTCTCTTTGGCGTCGCGGCTTTGCCATCCTGTAACAAAGGCGAGAGTGAGGGGAAAGGGAGGGGTGATTGCACTGCCAGCATCTCGTAATTGGAAGTAAATAATTAGAGGGTTGACGCGCCGGTTCTGCGCGGGCAGAGGGCGCGACGCGAACGGGGAAAATGTCGTCTCCCACGCATGTGCGTTCCCAGATCGACTGATAACACTGCTACAACACACCCCCTCCCTTCTTCAACCTACAGCTTTCACAGCGCATTCCCACTGGCTTGCTCACAGAATAGGTAGAAACACACAGAAACAAATCGCACGGTTGTGACTGAAATTTTGGTGAGTGCTTAGCATCGAGGTTTCTAGCGCTGGTCAGGGGACAACATGAGGTGAATGTGGAGCAGCGCCGGCATGAAGTGGTGCGGGAAACGGGAGATCCCCGAGAAAACCCGCCGGCCAGCGGCATCGTCCGACACGATTCCCACATGCAAAAATCCGGGGACCGACCCCGTCGGGAATCGAACCCGGATCGCCTTGGTGGGAGGCGAAAGGTCTGGCCCCTAAAAATGCGAACTCAGTCACACACGCCAGCAAAATGGCTTCCCTGGCCAGCAACATGGCGGAAATACCTACCGCCAATCAGCGTAAGGCAGTTGTCCTGCTACCCGGCAGCCAGGCCAATAGGAAACCTGTAGTAACATGCAGGATCCAAAAATACACGGGGCTGATAGCAGCCAATAAGCGACGAGGTTCGCCTGTATCAAATGAGCCGCCTCGTCACTGCGCGTCTGTATTAGTGTATTACTGTTTACACTCTTTCTTCAGCTACTTGTACATTGGCTGGTACTACAGAGTGTGGCCAGTTTAGCGTCTAACAAGGCAAAATGTGGGTTAATGTTGTGTTAGAGGCGGTTCGGGATAAAGTTAGCACTAAAAAAGGACCCTTCTTAATTTCTGTTTTCAGCCAATTCATACATTTCCGCGCGTTACAACTAACGAAAGGAAGTATCTAACCTCTCTGGATACGTCACTTGATGTTTGCGCGTGTCAAATAAATTGTGTAATCAGTAGGGCCACGATTTTGTCGCGAAAAGATTTTTGCCCTACTTTTGTTTCAGTGACTCACGTGCACATCGGCAGTTCTGTTTTAAGGTTATTGGCAGCGTGTCTTTGTTCAGACACGTTTCTCATTTGACTGCACCAATCAGAATAAGATTATTGTGAGTATGTACGTCTATAATTTGCCAAAGCCAGTGGGAGTAAAATCATCCAACCACAGACGATGTAGCAGAGCTGCAGGTGTGCACATGACGCATCGAAACCAAATGTTGCAAAAATCTTTTCGCCATAAAATCGCGGCTCTAGTAATCAGTAACAACCTATATGGAGTGTTTAAAAAAGTTTATTAATTATATAGAACACGAATACGTTGAGTTCAGGTTACTTTATTTCAGTATCATCGTTGCATTTAAATAAAAAAAAAAAATAACAGAGCTATTTTCGGCAATTCGCTGCCAACCGTACAACGAACAAGGTAACTACAGTTGATGTAAAATTATGTGCAGTATCGTGTAGTAATTTTTTTTAAACGGGTTAATTCTTTAGTGCTCGCTTTATCTCGAACGTCGTATAGTATGTAGGCTCGCTATTCGTCCGTCATACTCGATGGGTAGGCCTACTGTTAAAAATGGTGGACCAGTCGCAAGAGAAACTTACTTATGCAAGAGATCTAAGTCTAACTTGGCCTCAAACTATTATAATAATAATCGGGGGAGGGGGAAGCAAGCATTTTTAGTACGTCCTAAACTGAATTCGCGAATTTTTCTGGTCCCTAGTTATGTGCAAAACGTTCCAGAGAATAAAAGATCTCTCATTGTGACGGCAACCAGTAACTAAGACAAAGTCTTTTGATATGTGCGTGTTAAATACTTTATAGTCTGGGAGCGCTTACGAAAAGTAACCTGTTAGAGTAAGCTGGGTTATCTCGTCACGTGCCCATAGTGTTCGATCACTAGAGATTAGCCGCGATGAGATCGAAGCTCGGTTGAGTTTTTGGACCCAACCAAGAGCATCGCTACGATCACTTTCTGAATGAGTCGAGTAGAGATTTACTCTACCTAGGGTAAGTGAGAGAATTTTCTTAAACGCTCTAGAATTACGTTAAACGGATACGCTGATTCCGTACTAATGTGCAGAAATTTCACGATTTCGTTTGTGAAGTTACATTTTGAACTCTTTTACATGTAAGTCATTCTCGATATTGAATAACTAAATATTTAACTCGTCATTAAGTACTCTGTACCGATACCAAACCTGCGACTACCACGCAACCTCTTTATGTACAACTGACTACTTGCAGCAGCCTATATGAACCAATGAAAACAATTATTACGCAACAACTTCTTCTATTGCTATGTACATTAACATTTCTAGAAAAGAATTCTACCCCAGTTTGTTTCAGTGCCTTGTATGCACATTTGCAGTTCTGCTTCATTGTTATTGGCTGCGTGTCTCTGTGAAGTGATGACTCTCATTTGACCGTGCCAATCACAATTGGCTTACAGCAACACCACACGTTTGTTGTTACAAAGTTTAGCCGGGAAGGGGAAGATAAATAAGCGAGAGATGAAAAGTAACAGAGTTTATTAGAATAGAAGAAGCAAGGAATAACAGTACAGAATACAGAAATAGAGGCGAGTGGAAGGGTAAGGATACGGTGAGACAGGAGATAGGTAAGGGATCGCTCTCTTTCCCTAAACCAATAGGAGACTCACCGCTTGTTGCCGCCGTTGAAGTTAGGGCTCTCTAGCCAGAGGGTCGCACCCAGACTCGAACCCAGAGTCCCTAGGTGCGGTCGCCGCCGGAGGAGGAGACTCACACGCCGACTCACTTTTTTAACTCCTCTCGGTAGCTAGCTCGATGTCTATACCATTCTTCGCACCCCCACCAGGCCGTTAAAATCCCCCCCTCTGACTGGCTCCCAGCTATGCCCAGAGGCGGAGCAATCCCTGCTGAATCCAGGAGTTTGCAAGGGTGTTAGGTAAGTGTTAAGAGCCACTTAACTTTTCAAGTCCTCGGATTCCTGGGATGCCACTGTTGCTGCAATCCGCCTCTTTTTGGTGACTTGTTGATTACCCAGCACCCACTCACCGCCTTCCTGCGACGCCACTGACGCCGCGGGGTTGTGCAATCGTCCTACTACTTTTCCGCGACGACGCTGGATTGCGACATCGTAACACTGTGATTGGCGGGTAGAAACCCAAAACACGTGAGAGTTAAAACATCCCATCTTTGACCGTGAAGCCGAACTGCAGGCATTGGAGCAAGTTGGTGCAAAATTCTTTTCACCAAAAATCAGTAACTCTACCAATGGGTTAAAATTTGAATATTTTACTGTGATGTTCAGCTGGCAGGAATTTTTGCTTGCAAAATGTCTGGGTTTATAGCCGTTGCGCTACGGGATTGGTGGTCAACGGTCTGAACCAATCTTGTGCGTAAATGCAACCAAACGAACAATGCTTACAGATGATAGTTTATCGCGGGAAAACGCGACTGTTTGATGGATATCGACACACGTTCAGCTTACCAGAAGAGTACTTGGAGTTGTTGCCCACCGAATCATATATGTTTAGGAACCCTGTTTTTTCGCGAAAATAATTTTGCCTCACTTTGGTTCAGTGCCTTATGTGCACATCTGCAGTTCTGCTTCGTGGTCAGTGATTTGATATTTTAACTGTCGCGAACCTTGGTATTCTACCGGCAAATCACAGCCGTGAGGTGTTGCAGAGACTTTATTGTAATTGACTTAGGCAAATGATACATGGCTCTTATTTTGACACGCTGCCAATAATAATGAAGCAGAATTGCATACGTGCATGTAAGGCACTGAAGCAAAGTGAGGCAAAATTCTTTTCGCGAAAAAGCAGGGTCCCATATATGTTGCAAGAAACTACAGCGTTTTTAAGGTTATGTTGGCACGAAAAATTTTCGCGATATATTTTCATCTCTAACAATGCTATATAAACTGGGTGTTCTGGACTTTAACATCAATGTTCATAGTTTCACATGTGAATGACATTCTGCGATATGTTCAGTTGTGTAGCAGGCTCTGAGTGCGCAGAAGACTGCATTATCTGATATTGCTATAAAAAAAATACACAGTGTGAAAATAATTTGTTTGTTGCTGAGACTTGAACGCACGTGTATAGAAAATGACAGTGCAATAAATTGTAGAAAAATATTTTATGCCGTCACTGCAACAGATTTATATAATTAATATATAACTTCTTTCTACATAAAATGTGTAAATTTTTGCAATTATAATTGCAAATTGTTGAAGATAATTCTTGGAAATAAATATATAAATACTTCTTATATACATATAATTAAATCGTATCTATTTTAACTGATTTGTGGTAAATTTAATAATTAAGTTTTGATAATTTGGTTTTGGCGATTAATGTTTATTATTTTATGCAATTTAATTTTGCTAAGCAAAAAGGTAACTATATTTGGGCGCCGAAATTTTTAATGTTTTACTTTTAACACTCCATTTGATAAATATTAGTTCCATTATTTGTTTAAAGAAAGTAAATATTTTATACAATTAAAAATGTTATTTATTACTCTAGTAAAAACTGTCAGAGGTATAATGAGGTACAGTTCGACGATTGTAGTTTACATGCTTATGTGTTTTTTTTACAATACACTCACCGAAACATAAAATATTAATTAAATGCTTCATGTGAACGACCAGTAATAACATTACTTAGCTCGTTTTTAGAACAAGATGTGCTACATATATACAGTATACACCCATACATTCAAAAGCGTGAAAAACACGATCTATAAAAAGGTACGTATTAGCCTATACTGTAAAAATGTTTTGCACTTCTCAAAGAGGTTATATGGAAACCATTTGTCAATATAATTGTTGTATTTGTACGGAATATGTAAAACTAATATTGCATTTTAGCATGGAAGTATAGCGAAACATGTCTAAGGTAAAGGCAGAGGTATGGTATTAATATTTCTCTTACTGAAGAACAGAATCGATATTTATTAATATAATATATTTTTCCTGTAGTGAACAAGCAAATCTTCCAAAGTAATTTCCAAATAGTTATTTGTAAAAGATAAATTATTTTATTATGTTGCCAATAACCGTGTAAACACGTGTGTTTTACCCGAGTACAGAGGAAGCGACGAATAATCACAAACTGCACAGGCCAAATTAATAGAACAATTATATTTATATCCATTAACAGGTACATAATGCAGTATGGACAACAGCGGTTGTCTTAAATGTAAGATTCATGCTTATCGATTACATGAGTCAACTCACCAAATAACATGGTTAGACCGTTTTAAAATTGTTAGGGTACACTTACGTATCGTTGTAGGAACCATAGTTTACTTCAAGTAAAACTTAAATCAAAAATTAAAATTAAAAAAAAAAAAAACCGACTGTAAGTTGGTGAGAAGTTGGGTATCCTGCAGATGCTGCAGCGTCAGGTCAATGTGGCCATGTTATTGTAATGTTATTGAAGTCACAAGATATTAAATTTCTAATCGGTCAGACCAGTAGAAGCTGTTCACATCCCTTCAACAACTAGAAAAGATCTGATGATCTTCAAACAGAACAGATTTTCTTGGGTCATAGCTAAGAACACATTCGGTCAAGTAACCTTTCAAACAAAAAAGAACTAAATCAAAGTCGGTTCATCCGTTTAGGAGCTACGATGCCACAGACAGACACGTAGCTACACATACGTTAAACTTATAACATCCCTCTTTTTGTGTCGGGAGAAGGGGGGGGGGGTTACAATTAGGACAGCAAAGATTTGGTTGTTGGTATGAGTGCTAGATTGTTCGATGTAAATATAAATTCCACCTGAACTGTTGATCGTTGTTTGTTTTGTTTATATATCTACGTACGTTTTTTTAACAACAGAGTTCTCTGTTACTGCAGAAGCTAAAATTGTTATTTCCATAGGTTCTTTCATAACAAGAACATATTCAACAATGTTTCAATTAAATATTTGCAGGAATCAAGACGGTAACAAATCAGCTAGCAACAATACTTTCTGTTGGTTTATTACCGTTTCTTCTGTTGTAAGGAAAATAAAAATGGCACCAAACCTTATTTTAAATCAAACTATCGTTCCTAAAACAATCAATTTTTTTAGTGTAAATTTGGCTGCTTACGTGATTTTGAAGAATTTTTTCACAAATTATTAGCTAGTAACTTAAGACTACCTATGGAAATTTACTGAAGATTTATGAAAATACAGTTACTGTAACCCAGTTCGAAATTTTGTGGGCTACTGGACTTCTTTCAAACCCACTCCAGCTGAATAAAAAGTTATCTAATTACACAGATATTCTCTTGATTGGAGTACGAAACAATTTACTTCCTCTATCGCAGTTTAAATAATGTACACGCCATTCTGTCTATTATTTGGCACTAGTCAAAACAAATGAATCATATTATTTATTTCCCGCCAAAGAAACAATATTACAAAAATCGTCCTTTCGAGTCATTTGTCTCTGCACCATCTTTAATACTAACCCTAAATGAAATGTTCAAACAATAAAAAAGCAGATAAATTAAAAAGAGAGAATTACTCATTGTACTAAATAGTCAGGCGAAGGCCGTTATAAATCAGTTTTCAGACCCGTTGTTTAAGAAACAGCACTTCAAAAAAAGTAATGTCCTTTCATAAGTGCCGTTTAAGACACGGGATAGACATACACGAAATTAAATCATAACGGAAATTACTTGCGACAGTTCATGTTTCAAATTATTCACCGTTTTGCCGCGTAGCTTAACGAGCTTAAATAATTACGGAGGTATATCTTTTGAACCCTTCGATGCCGAGAGACATACTGGCGAGTTCTCTAACCGGCTCACCCACGCACGTATTGTGTTAAAACAAGCCATAAATCCCGATAGTTTCCATCCCTCCCAAGCTGCCTCATTGAAGGCGATCTTTAACGAGATTAAAGACGAGGCGCATGCGCGCATAGATAATCGTCTCTGACCCCCCTCTCCCCTTGTTTCATCCAACACCACCACCCCTCTCCAAGCGCCGCCCATGAGTAATAATAACAATAATAATGATGTCGAATAACAGGGCGGCGCGTAAGTTTAATTAGGTCCCGGCAGATGATCTAAGGTTTCGTCCACACGCCTACCGCGGGGTCGATATCAAAGCGACTTATCGAACGGGGTTTTTACTTTCTTCCCGGGCCAGTAGAACACAATTTACCCGAGCAGGTCTTCGCGGAAAAATGCCCCGGATGCCCGCCGTCGGATGACAAGATTATTACCGTTATTTATGGCCCCTCGTAAAACCCCCGATGACTTTTTTTTTCTTATTGGTGGGCGCGACTCGGTTCGATGCCTGGCGGCCTTTTGGGAATTGGGCGCTCCGGACCGATTAGTGAAACGTTTCAAACGGTTCGGTACCGGTGGACGTCGCTCGAAAACTTGTCGCTAGGACTGCGATATTTCGCGAGTTTGATAACCTCCATACTGGACTTTAATGTTATGATTATTTTTTAATCATTCAATGGAGCAGATTTTGTAAACCACCACATAGATATTTTTTAAATTACTTTTTCTGTAAAGACATTTTTTTTTCAAAACCAAAAATTGTATAATTTTGGTTGATTATCAACATAAAGATTTCTTTAAGTAAATAATTTGCAAAAGTTGTAAAGTATTTGGTTTAGAAAATATTAAACCACACAGCACGGCGGATTTTCAGTCCGCTTACATATGTGTCGGTTTTACGATACCTAATTATGTTAGGATTATATATATATATATATATATATATATATAAATATATATATATATATATATACATATAGCCTACACACACATAAAAATAGAACTCGTGGCTTTAAGGGCGCGGTCTACCGCAATTTTCATCATCATTATTTTATTTTGTATTTGTACCAAATATTTTTTTCTTCTTTTAGGCACAAAATGTGACTAAATTTGGCTCTAATGAATTTTTTTATCTCTAGTAGTTTTCGCGTAATGACTACACTAAAACAAACTCACATACCGAACTAAAAAAAAATCACAGTAGATAAAGACATTACAGGCTACAATGTCATGCTTTTAACCCATTTCAGCAATAGTAACAAATAAACGAGATTCGCTATTGTATTTATTAATAATAGATATCAGTTTAGGTAACAGTCTTGATTTGAAATTCCCGCCTTAGAGGCAAATTCAAATCTCGCGGGGTTTTTGTTACTTCGGTTTACATCCGCTTGGAGAGATGTTAACAGTGTTATGCTTGACAATATGGAAGTTTCGCTTCTATTACTCATCTGAATTCTATGGGCGTGACCCGCCTAGCACAGCCGGTACAGATGAAAGGCGGCAGTAGCCATGATTCGAATATCCGTGTTTTTTTAAGTATGATAACCGACGCGACGTTACTAAAAGAAGGAGGGTATTCTATAGTAGTGAATCACGCCAAAGTCAATACATTACGTTAGAAGCGAGTAGGTTGTAAAGTCGACTCCTGTTCGCTCACCTTTTGCCACATCGTGTCCAAGCACGCCAAGCTCAACCTGTGTCTACCTGCCCTTCTACACAGGACTATTCTTAAAAACGTTTCTATAGGCCGTTCAAAATAAAGTGAGCATTGCATAAAGTTTTCTTTCAGCCATTTTACAGCCATATTTATAACTATTAACACGATCATTTCCTTGTAACTAAAAACCAGTGTAAAAGTTTCATCACACTCAATAGTTAACGTTTATTGGCCCAATAAAACATATGTTTAGTTAATTACAAGTTCGGCTGAGTTTTCAGTTTATAGTGAACAGACTATACCTACCAAGGCACACGCATCGCACATACGAGAAACTATGGCTGTTTCTTGAGCCTATTTGTCTCCTGCTGGACCCTCACGTAGGGAAGGGTTACTAAGATGATAGAGGGTGGCGAGAAGGGTTTGTTGTTTGGAAATAAAACAAGCAAACACTCCCCTCATCTCTCCAGAGCAACACGAGGAATTGTTATTCAAGTTGGACTCGCCTCGCAGGAGACCCTGAATTACGCAAGGTGTGAGTGAGAGCCGGGAGAGATCCAACTGTCAGGCGTATTATTATCCCCTGACATACCCGGCCACCCCCCCTCCCCTCACCTAACATCCCGCAGCCTCTCCCAGGGTTAAGGCAGAGGTCGCTATAGCCGTGGCTGGCCACTCCTGGGTGTTGATAGCGTTGAAGTATTCCTCGCGTCATCAGACATCTTCGCCATCTTACCTAGGGGATGCGTCCATCTTTCCACCACCCCAACCCCTCCAGGGCCACGTCTAGGGGGGGCATTTGACCCGAGCCTCACATTCTATGAAGGCCTCACTTTTGAAATAAAAAAAATAGGAATTATTAATAATTGAAATGAACTGGCGTTTTATTATGTGTGGCACAGCAATACGAAGTATTCATTTAGTTTTGTAAGAACTGCATTTTAGTAACTTACAATATTTTTACTTTGCTCGCTTATATATTTGTAATATATCTGCGTGAACTGAATGCATTTTATTGTGGTAGTTGGAACTGTAATGTTTATTTTAGTAATGACTGACAATACAAAAATAAATATGCCATAACTTAAAAATTATCACTGCATCTAAAAAAACTTGGGGGTGGGGGACTCCGATGTATGTTGCCCCTTGCTCACATTATCATAAAATGCCCCAGCCACCCCTCCTTTTCCATCACCTATCCAAATTTCCGACGTTGCGGCACTCAGAGATTCGTCATCCCATCTCACCTAGAAAAGCTTAAGGGGGAAGTTTCCTCAAAATCGTCCTTTTAATTAAATTTCCACATAGCATAAATGCCACGTTCATCACTTTAAAAAAGCTGAGCAGGAAATACGGAATGAGTTAATAGTCATTTTAATAGCATATTTGTTTACATATATTTACTGTTTCGTCCTGTGTATTCATAATTGAAGATAAACTGATCATTTACTGATTTCAGCCTCTTATCAGTCAGCAAATCTAGGTAACTACCACGCTCTTAAGAGGAGTCATCGACTGGCGCATGGACGGCGTTGCAGTGTGTCACGCGTATTGTTTCATATGGTGTTATGCAAAAAATTATAAATGCTACAGAAACTGTCGTATTTTTAATGGAAGTTACTAATGTTTACATATAAGGTTAAATGTCTTGACAAAACCAAACAACTAAAAACATTGATATAATTAATTTAAAAGTACAAGTATTGTACTGTACATAGAAGCAGCGTTTTGTCCTTTACCATGTCCACTGAGCTACCCATTGACATATAAAAAAAAAACCGTAGAAAAGAAAATTTTGTATGTAGACAGAGTTTCTAATTTAATACTAAAATTCTTTTAAATTTGTAAGGATCAGCGTAAGATATAAAACAATCTAAATTATTGAAATTCAAATTGATTGCTTTTCCTAGGTACCTTAAATGTCGCAAACTGAATTTTAAGAGTTAGAATAGATACTCTATTGTCAACTATGAAACTAATATATCGCTGCAGTGCTATCACAGTTATAACAATGAAATTTCTTTGCTGCAGCACACATATATACTCTGACTATCCCGTAATTCTTACTAAGCAGTGTAGCCAACATATGCTATTCCTTTTAATTAATTCTCTTATTCAGCACTAATTTTCTTATGAAAAAAAAAAAACTTTCCGCCGAAGCGCAAAGAATGTATGAGTTCAGCTTAAGCTGTAGTCCGAAGGTAGGAGAAATCGCTGTCAACACACACGTTTTATTTCGTCGTTAATTGGACGGTGAAAATCATTCGACGCATACATGAAATATGAATATTAACTCATAATAAATTCACAGGTCGGACAGATGCTTTGGTTGAAAGCGTTCAAGTGGTCAAAATAAGGTTTTATATTTTTAATATTATTCATAGTTTCTGATATTTTGCTAAGTATTTGTGTGAGAAAAGTAAAAAATTGACACTATAATCACAAAAACGTTGTATGAAAGTTACGAGGATCTGAATTATTAAAAAATAATTTTTCCCGAATTATTTTCATAATTGCTCTACAATAATATGTTGAGCTGCATCTTACAATGAATGTTAAAGACACCAATACACGATAAAAAAGTTTCATGGAAATCCGTTATGATGTATTAGCAAGTAGTTTTCGTAAATGCTGTAATAAAATTTAAAAAAATTAAAAATCACCAAATGTCAAACACTGGTTTATAGTAAACGAACTCTCTGGCTCAGAGACATTTTTCAGTTTAGTTGCCATTTAATAAAACAAATTGATGCTGTGTTTAACATTCTGACTAATTTTATGGCCCAATATTTACGTAATATTACGATGTACAGTACAAAATAGTTTTTAAAAATAATTTGTTTAGTGTTTTTAGTTTATTTCCTTAAAGTGAAATCACAAAACAGCGAGAAAACCTTATAACTAGAGGTACGTAAATGTCGCAGATACATTCCAGGTTAGGTTGAACGCCAATTATGTACACTTCATTGTCATCTCTGTGACTTGCTGGTGGCTGTTACGAAACACGTTTGACTACTGCAAGCCAGTAGTAAATAAGGAAATAATGCGAAGTGCTATCGCTTGCTACCTGCTTGTACAGTTATAAGCCAATAGATAATCGATTGTGGCCAGTGCGTGTATAGGACTGACAAGTCTAGGCTGCTGCCAGATGAATCCGCGAAATTGACGTACCTCTACTTATAACGTATTTTTAAAAATGTTTGCACCAAAGACATTAATTCATAAACTGTCCTTTGCTGTCTTTACCACGTCTGACAAATATAAAAAATAATTATGCATGTTATGTTAAGTAAACGTAGTCGTAAAATAATTGATGGGTTTCTTGATATTTGAACCTGCGCCCATAATATGATGGTCAGAACAGTTGTAGTAAGATAAGTAAGGTATCCACGGAGCGCAAGGTAAACAGCCCGTTACGTGACGTGCTGTGTTGCCACATTGTGCATGTAAAATATCCTCGTACATTTTGTCTCAAACATTTCCGTTTCCAATTTAGCCCAGAATTCGCGAGGTGTTCCTGTTATGCAGACTTTAGTATATTACTGTAATTACAAAAAAAAAATAAAATCTGCTGTTGCACTAACATGTTGCCACCCTGGGTCGCCCTTATTAAGTTTTTTCCAGTCAGTCTTCGCCGGTGTCGAATTTCCACCTTTGACGCGTGAGAACAGCGTGGCGATAAGAGCCAGTGTCCCACGCTTGACGAGAAGCATATCGCCTCTATTCGCAGCGCGCCAAAGTGACGTGCAATGTTTTCATTGCAGTCTTATTCTTACGAGAGTTTAAAAGGTGACCACAACATTTTATTTTTGAACACTATGAAGTAAAGACCAACACATGCCTCTCGTTTTGCACTTTACAAATTCAGGTAATATTTTCGGAGTTAAAACAGCAAAAAAAAAAACCGTTTTAACCATTTTGAGAGGCCTAAAAATCATGTTTCTAACAAGCGTGCTGAATTTTTGAAAACATAGAGGCATAGAAGCATAGTTTCAAGTGTGTGTTCTTTTCGTAGATAAACATAATATGAATAAGTTAAGCTGTTTCGCGTAAAAAAACAATACGCGTGACACGCTGCAACGCCAGTCGAGGATTCCTCTTAACGTCTCGACGACAGCAGGGACATTGGGATGGAGGAGGGAGTCTGTCATGATTGGACCTCTAACATTTCGCGAAAAGAATTTTCCCAGTTTTTTCAGCGCCAAGCAATAACGCGAAAATTGTCTGTACCTAGTCCTGTATAAATTTCAGGAGTTGTGTGTCCTGCAGGTTAGAATTCATTGTCCTATGTATACTCAGACCCCGACAATTTGTTCAGGGGCTACTGCTCCACTGAGTAGCAAGTTTCACCCAGTAACTGATATCACGGAATTTCAGCTTTGTTTTCTCTCAAGTTTTGATAGTTCCAGCGTTCTTCACGGCGATGTAATCAAATCTCAGACGACTGCGAAACGTACACTCGTTTTAAATCGATTTGTGCAATTTTCCAATCCTTATATATTAACATACTGCGGCTCCCTGCAGGATAGCAAACACAACATGGTTGCTGATTGATGGTCCACTGTCCTCTTAGGTGTTTGTGGAGACGGAGGTGTGAGAAGAATGACGGGAGGAGGGGGGTATCTCCTCTTGACAGAACCTGCAGCAATCACTGTGTATTGTCAAGCGATTGGTGTTAATGCCATAATCAGCCCCGGACGAGGCCGGCGATGATGCGGCATTCTCGCGCGTGAAGGACCTCGTTACCACGTCGGCGGCTAGGCTTTCAGGCATTTATCATCCATCTGTCCGCACCCCTGTCCCCCTTTTCTTCAACCCAAAATATCTCCCTTCCCCTTGTTTCCCCCCAAAGTCGACTATTCTAGTCGGCCCTCACCAACAACGAACCCAGCCATAACCACAGTGAGCAAGTGCTAATATGTTTAACAGTGGCGGCTCGTGGGTTGTTGCCAGGTGGGGCTGCAGACAGTCGGAACTGTACACTCTTGATGAACGCGCCGTAGAACAACGACCATGCAATATTTGCCGACTACTAGATGTGTTGTGACCACTCAGTAGTAAGGGGCACCGGCACATCAGCGTGTCAGTGGCTGTAGAGTCAACCAGCGCACAACCCTGTACAGCTCTTGGCAGCTGCAGCCCTACCTGGCAACAACCCACGAGCCACCACAGGTGTTTAACACATTAAGGCCCCTCCTGCCTTCGCGTTAGAGGCTCGCAAGTGACGAAGACATAAGGGCGACCTTGAAGCGCGCATCAAATGCCGCATCGCCACATCGAACCAAGCGCTGAACTGTCGTGCAAGTTTCACGCCGACTCATCACTGTTAAAAATTTCCATGAATTTACGGATAATTTTACGGAAATGTCTGTTTAATTAACGGAAACATTATTTTGTTATACATAATTTCGTTTCATTAATGAAACATTATTGTAACTGCGAGAAGAAACTAAAAAGTAACAGTATGCATTATTATGCCTGCATCCTAGAGAAATTCCATAAATATGCGAGTTTCCATAAGTGGAGCTACTTGCCTTCCGTAAATTAACGGACACTTCTGGAGAATTTTTTACCAGCACTTTTCCGTAAAACAACGAAAATTATTTTTAACAGTGCCACCAAATGTCTGCGAGAGATTTAGAAACTATTGTATAGTACTCCTTAGTAACAAACTAAAAATTCCACTGGCATTCGGTACCAATTCAAATACTCTCAGGTGCACCGTTATAGATTTTAACGGAAATGTATTAGTCAATAAACGGAAATAGTGTCCGTAAAAATAAAATACGGAAATGCCTATAGTAAATATACACTACGGAATCATACGTAAGTCTGCGGACACTTGCATGGAGAAAATCGTGAATTTATGTATTAGAGAGCTGTAAATATGACGGGTATATTTTAATAACACTACCGGTAAATCTGCAGCTCTGTAGAAATGCAATTGTAGCATTATTTACATGTAAGTATGGCTCAGTTCCGCATGATGAAACTGTTCTACGGAAAATTCTGTTGGATTAGGAAATAAGTTTCCGTGAATTCACGGAGGTATCCGGAGAAATTTTTACCGGAAATTTCGTAAATCGACGGAGAAAAATTTTCACAATATATTGGATTCAAAGCGGATAAACATATAGGCTAATTTTATTGGTGGAAAGTCTGCAGCAAAGTTTGGTGCACGTTTCTATCTTGAGTTTCACATACAAACAATTAGTTCATTTTGAAGTATGACAGTGTAGAAATGCAGTTTTTAGCTACGTCGTAGGGCTTAGAAACAGTGTTTTCAATGGCGAGAGCGGCAACATTTTTCAACATCATATTTTTGTATTTGTATCAGATATTTTTCTTATCGTAGACACAAATTGTGACTTAATTATGCTCTTATGAAACATTTTTATCTCTCATAGTTTTTGCTTAATAACTCGGAAACGTCGAAATTTGCTTTTTTTTTTATTTCATACAAGCCAGTAAAACCAACTGAAATACCAAACCGAAAAAAAAAAATAGAGCTAGTAACGATGTTGTAAGTTAAGTTACATCCTAGATTAATACAAACATTATTTTTGTGCTACTTAAAAAAAAATTTTGAATTTTTAAGAATTTAATTTCAAATTTCAGCTTTTTTTTTTATTTTAATAAATTTTAATATTCCATTTTTTTTGTATAGGAGATGACCTAGCCTACGAAATCGTTATTTAACTGTGATTTTTTTTTTCAGTTTGATGCTTTAATTGGTTTTATTGGCGTACATGAAACCGTAAAATGAAAATGTTGATGTTCACGATTCATAACGCAAAAAACTGTGAGAAAAAATAATTAAATAAGAACAAAAAAAAAAAAAATCACAATTTATGTCTAACATAAAAAACTTAAATTTCTAGCACAAATATAAAAATAAAAATTTAACGTTGGAAACGGGCGTGGATCGCGCCCTTTAACTAGCATGGTGTCTGTTTAGTATTGCTTGATGTAATTATTGTTAAAACTATGGATTGTTAGGAGGACAGAAAAGCTTGGAAGAATTTTGTTTACCAGTGACATTCTCTGCTTGTTTGAAGTGTGTTTTCTTTTGTACATTGGTACATGTGAAACAGTTTCGTAAAAAAAATATATTCAAACTCTGTTTCACATAAGTTAGGATAAATTTGACAGCCACTTATGGGCAGTAGTTTTTTTTATATTTTGTGATTTGTTGCACAATGCAAGACATTTTTAGCTCTAAAATGAACCTGAGATTTCCATTTCAGCATTTGTACTGCAAAAATTGTCTTGCGTAGTAACAAATATAGCAAAATATTACAAATTATTGCCCATAAGTTGCTGTCAGATTTATCCATACTTACATGAAACGGAGTATATCAACACACTGCAATGCATTTGATGTGAGTGGCAGCTGCGCTCTTAATAGGCCTATATTTTCCTAAGTTTATTAATTCATGAACATTTTACAAATCAGGAAACTCACTGCAAGGCCGTCACGTAATTGAAGGAAATAGTCCCAAATAGTTGTGGAAAATGATCTGACAAATCTAAGTCCAATGATAAATACGGTACTTATCCTACGCGCAGCCCGCAATACCGTATGCAAAGAGTATCAGACGGCAAACTTCTGACTTGGCGTCCCTAGGCGTACGAAGATAAAATCACTGAAAAAAAACTTTCGTACTTTTACGAAGAAATTCTTTGGAAACCCAGTTTCCAAAGAAATTCCTTGTAAAACTACAAAGGTTATCTTTGTAAAAAAAAATACAAGTATACGTTTGAAAACTTACAAGAGGTAGTGTTGCGATTGTACTTGCAAGAAGTAAAAAACTTAATTTTAAATACTCATTTTATTTCAACAATGTCACCTAATTCATTTATTATAAAATTATTAAATAAATAAATATTACATGAAATTATTTTGAAAATAATATAACGTTTCAAGGAAGCGCTCGTATTCGAACGCCATCTATGCGCATAGATACTAAACTAAATTCTGATAGTCACATTTTTTAATTCTTTATTTTAAAGTATGCATTTATTATGAAAATTCACTTAATTCCAGAAAAATTCGCTACACAATGTGATTTTGTGTAATAAGTACGAAATTTCCGAAAAAAAAAACTGTGATTTTGGTAGACTTAAATTGTTTGCCTATTTTTTACAAAGAAAATCCTTGTAATTTAATAAACCAATGATTTTATAAGGTACATTTTTGTACAGCTGCAAATGTAGGTATGTGGAACTACAAAGAAATGTCCTGTCATTTTTACAAATAATATTCAGGGAAGGAATTGTCTTAGGAATTCCTTTGTTGTACTGTATTACAAACTTTATCTTTGTAACTTTATAAACGAATGATAATAACAAGAAAATTTTTGTAAATTTTACAAATTTGTTAGAGTGTTACAGACGCAATACGAAGGATTGGGAATACAAAGGATTTGGGGGAAACTGGAGTACCCCGAGGAAACTCGCCGTTTGACGTCAACGTCAGCCATGTTTCCCAAGTGTAAAAACTTTGGAGCGACACCATAGGGACAGTTGAAGCAGGATTGCTTTGGTAGGAAGTGGCCTCTATCGCCGTGGCATGTTAGCTCGAGTGTTTTGAAATACAGTCACATCTTCATTGCGAAAACCAGAAGTTTCTACGCAGTCCACAAGTTCTTGAACGTATTGGTGCGACAAACAAACATTTATATGTCATCCTTAGAGACACCTGGTTTTCGCGGAAATATTGTTGCATCACTTTGTTTTTAAGAATTGTGTGCACACCTGCAGCTCTGCTTTGTGATTAGTGACAGTGTGTCTTTGCGTATAGACGTCACTTACTTGACTGAGCCAATCAGAATAAATAACTGTGGCACCACACGTCTGTGATAATCGGGTAGAACTCCAAGACTATGAGAGTTAAAATCACTAATTAATTGACCTTGAAGAACAGCTGCAGGTGTGCACGTAAGGCATTGAAACAAAGTGGAGCAAAAACCTTTTCGTGACGGTGCCGATCTCCTACTCATGGCTAGAGACCTGAAAAATCCATGATTTCGTTTGGGCATAAGCTACAATTCCAGCTGCTGTAAGTTTGTGTCATTCTCGCAATTGGCCTTTGACTTATTTCACACCTCCTGGAAAGTCTCCGAGCCAATTATACAAATATAACTAATACAGACCTATATCATTTTAACAGCAAGCAGCTAATGAGTATCTGCTGTCTGCTTCAGTTCACATATATCCTTACAGGCTAGCATAGAGGTCAGTGAACCCGCGAATTTTTCCGGTCTCTAGTCATGGCTATTCCGAGCATTTGAAATAAAGTCAGCTGTGTGTTTCCCTATATGTTTCTTACACGACTCACCTGCTTCCTTAAAGAGTTAACAAGGTTTCGGATCGTTACATGAGAATAAAAAAATATATATAAATGTATATTAGTGTCTCTAGCCAGGGGGGCAAACATGCCGTCTGAAAGACGATCCCCTTGAAGAAATATTGAATTACCCATCGAGACGTTTATTAAGAGGAGGAACTATCTGTGCAGGCGGGCGATGATAAATCAAGGAAAGGGTTGAGTTTTAATGAGGGGAGGCCTGGCTGTCGTACAGACAGTGCATACTCGAACCAGAAGTGCCTCCACGACAGCTGTTGTATCCTAGCTGATCTTCGATATCTCATTGGTTGACAACCTTCGCTTCATTTTAATTCCTTCCGTCACGAATTTTCTTGAATGTCACACGCACACAACGTTGGTAACCAATGAGGTAGGAGTATACAGGAGATGACATGTTGGGACTTCCTTGAAGTCGACGTTTATATGTCAGTTTTGCGCGAACAATGCTTTATTGTAGCCCAAAACTCAGCATCGAGTTGATTGAGTAAGGTTTCCGAAAGCGCCTCGTATGGTATTAATACTGTAGAATGAACAAATTTGAATGAAAACGGTTACGTGCGTTGAATTCTGATGTAAAGAGAGAACAGGTACGTGAAATACATATGCTACCGTTACATTTCATGAGTAAAAAGGCAATGTTTTACATTAGCATAGTGGAATTTACGTGTTTATGCAGATAAACCTAGCGAACATGAAAAAACGGCCACATATATTGTTTATTTACGCATATGTGCGTCACTGACGATGTGCAACTGTTTGCTTATAGGAATAAAACAAACATATTTGCACACAAAATGTTAAATAAATAGCAGAAACTAGCATAAATGTTAGTTTAACAATGGTGTTCATGCATAAACAGTTGGCGATGTAGGTACTCACAGAAGTGTATTTCAAAACGCAAAAGCATATATCTGAGTTTTAGTATTATTTCAAAATTTTGTTCCCCAAACAATGCAGACTGCGATAAGCACAACTCATCTGCTATTCGATAAATCATTTTAACCCTATTGGTCTTCAAACTTGGAGTACAGTAAAATACATTGTCTCTTATGGCAGAAACAATGTTATGGTCTACAGTGACCACGTGTATAACCTTCAAGCAACAAGGACACAAATACACTGAAAGTGTTTGCCTGGGCAGTATACGGCATGGCCACCCCCTGTTGGTAACCAATAAAACGAAACTGCTATATCGAACAATGTATTGCTTCCATGTACAACGTTGCTCTGCTGATACGTTAATTCACGCATATGCAGTGGCGCAAACTGTTTTTATAAACAAAAAAAGTTCTATCCCAACGTATGTACGAGGACAGATAGAATTGTTTCCTTGGTCTTATTTATTTTGTTCGCTTTATTTTATTTTTTAGGAGCAAATGTGTTTACAACGTTGTTCGCGTGAATTACTCATTTATAATTTAGGCTGTTTCAACGAACCGTAACTGTACAAACGAACAACATAAACAAAGACGTCATCGTTCTGACCTCGAAACTAAAGATTAATGCTATTATGAAGTATTTAAAATTAGTTTTCTCAACAAAAAAAAGAACATTTTCGTTTGTAAGTGATGTATGCAATGAGTAGGGGGAAACTTGAAAATTACTTGTGAATATGGGTTCGCTTTGTTAGAACAAGGAAAATAAGTCAAATTTCCTTCGTAAGGTATCTCAGTAGCGAACATATTTCCTGATTTATATGTACAGAAATGTGTTCTAATTATTTGCAGAGCTTGCAAACAGAAGTCTACGAATAATGTGGCCCAGATTACTAACGTTATTCAATTCAATGAATTACATGCTTTTATTTTGGGGCAGTAAAACTATTCACTTTCCAAAGTGATGTCCATCGCACTGACTTGATTATGATTTCAATATAGTTGAGTATTTATTTACCCCTAAACCGACACTAAAGCTTCATCATGATTTTGCTACAAAATAATTGTTTGGTCTGGTATATAGTCTCCCTGTCAATAAAGATTCGTAAAATTCCGTGTGTTCAATAACCTGTTAGCTGAACCCACAGTCCTGTGTACACTCTGCACTTAGCAATTGAAGGGTTTGGTGGATGAAGGGGGCATGTCACATTTGTTAACTTCTGAGGTAAAGCAGTTTATAGCTTATCCAACTTGATGAATCTTGATGATTTGCTATACATACGCTACGAACTTATTACAAGTATTGTGAAGTTTAAACACACCTTGGAGATTTTTCTTCTAAAATATTTTTATTGCGTGTTTCTGAGAAATTCATAAATGAGACATCCCCATTTCATTCACCAAGGCCTTCAATTGTTAACTGGCTGCTTCTCCAGTGAGTGGCCTTTTGTGCATACAAGGCAACACTAGAACCATAAAGTGATTTCGTTCAGGTTTTCTATTGGTTCAGAGTCCTCATAGATGACTTTTATAAATAGCAACACAATTGTGAATTTAACTCACACCTAGAGGCTTCCGAAAGCTAAAGTTCGCCCAAATCATTTCGCGAACTATAGGGTCTCTACACGTTAGTAGGCCCTAAAATCCAATAAACAAACTAAACTTAATTATAAATATATATATTATAGGATTAACAATAAATTAGTCAAATACAGGTTGATCAATATACCTTTTTAATTTGATTTAATTGTTTTGGTTTTTCAAAGTTAATAAACAGCATCTTTGTTGATAATTTGTATAGGTTGTGGTTACGAGCACTAATATGACGACAACGTAAACAACAATCTATTAAGACCTGCAAATATTGCGTTTTGTTTCGGACACAAGCTAGGAATGTAAACCAAACAAATGCAAGTTTGTGTCACTTTTGCTCTTGATCTGACGTTATTTGACATCTTTCGGAGAGCGCTGAGCCAATCCTGAAGAAACAGTAAAATGCGGCCCAGTCGTGTGGCATTAATTACTCTGTTGTTCATCAGCCAATGAGATATGTCGGCCATAGTCTGTTTGCGTGCACGTTTTGTCTTGGAGGTTAGCCTGTAGGTCAGTGAACCCAGGAATTTTTCAGGTGTCTGACAATATTCTTTTTTCATTGGAAGACGCCGCATGCCATACGTTTTATATTTTGCTTCAGACTGAACTTTAGAATGTTCAGAATTGTGTGTGTTTCATATATGTTATATAACACACACACAAAAGGGCGCAGGCGTGTGTGTATGTTTAATTATATTCTACGGCACATAGTAATTTTTTATGATATTGATTTCAGACAAACATTATTTTATGCGTTGGGTATAGGGATAAAAATTTAGGAAAAAAAAGTATGCGCTGTTGTTTTCGAGCCCATTTAACAGTGAAAATACTTATTTGTTCATAGTTAGGGACCCCTGCTTTTAGCGAAAAGAAATTTTCCTCACTTTGTTTTGGTGCCTTAAGTACACATCTGCAGTTCTTCTTCGTGGTCAGTGATTGGATATTTTAACTCTCACAAGCCTTGGGATTCTATCGGAAAATCAGGAACGTTATTGTAACTGGCTCAGTCAAATGAGATACGGCTTGTAATATATCGAAATATCTCGACACGTTACAGGTTTTAAATACCATGCTAGGATGTGAATATTTCAACATCTAAGGTTAATCTTCCTATGGATAAAAAAATGTGTTTTATTATTAAGAACAAACAATTGTTGCAGTGTTGTTGTAAACATGGACTACACGATCTTTAGTTTTCCTTTATGTGTTGATTTAATGTTTCTGCTAGAGGTAGAACAGAACCTGAGATATACTGAAGCTAGCCGTGAATAAATAAACCTCTGACAGGCTCTTCACACAGACACGCTGCCAATAACCACGAAGCAGAACTGCATATGTGCACGTACGGCACTGAAACAAACTGGGGAAAAATTCTTTTCGATTAAAACAGGGGTGCCTACACTGTAAAAGAAACTTCCTCAAATGTTTAGTAAGTTATTATCCCAGACGCAGTATGGGACAGTTACCATACTTCCGTCTTGTAAATATGCAAACTTTTACAAATGTTACAATACAAGTCTGGTAACTTTAGTATGCATTTGACTGTTTTAAAATTAGGTTTAGGAGTGTTGCCATGGATGTCTGGGAAACTATTCTACCATACATATTTTCTTAGCGCTCCTATACGCACGTCTGGTAAATTTACAAACTATTTTTTTTAGAGTGTATTCATAGTTTTTAGGGAAATCTAAAATGCCATAAAATATTCTATAGACATATTATGAGCCTCACCGAGGTGATGAAAAAAGCCAATGGCAGCTAGGTCCGACGCGTACGGAGTCATACGATATTACATATTTTAGATAATTTTATGTAATTATTATAGACCTGAAAAATTCGCGATTTCATTTGGGCTCAAGCTAGAATTCCAACAACTGTAAGTTGGTGTCACTTTCGCAGTTGGCCTCTGACCACGGTCGTAGAAGAACAGGTCTGGACACTCGCCTATCTAACAATGTATTTTGCTTGACCCCCTTGTTGTTTGGCTGTAGTTCGTCAAGTTACCGAGAATGTCGTGCATTTTGGCGCTGTAATTCGGGCGGTCGGACGCAAACGTCTTCCACTTTTTTCCATTGTTACATTTATAAAGTAAATAAAGATTGCTGGAGCCTTTTCTTAAAATTGTGAGCGAAGAAAGTATTTCATAAATTGATAAAAAAATACGTTCCGATAAATTGTTTATCTTGGCGGAAAGGAAGTGGGCGGAGTTTACATCAGCGCCAATAAAACACAATATTCTCGGTAACTTGGTGAACTACAGCCAAACAACAAGGGGGTCAAATATCCAGGCGAGTGTCCAGACCTGTTCTTCTACGACCGTGCCTCTGACTTATTTGACATCTCATCTCATCTCCTGGAAGTCTCTGAGCCAATTGTGGGAATGTAACTAATACAGACCTACATCGCTTTAAAATGAGCATCTGCTGTCTGCTTCAGTTCACATATATTCTTGCAGTCTAGCCTACAGGTCATTGAACCCGCGAATTTTTCCTGTCTATAGTAATTATATACTTATTATCCATTGCCGGGTCCCCCAGGTATAGGCAGGACCGGTCTGCAGCAATTTTAAACGTTATATTTTTATTTTATATTTGTACCAGATATATTATTTTAAATTTTAGACACAAATTTTGACTTTGCGTAACGACTAGGAAACGTCAAAATTTACATGTTACGGTTTTATGTACGGCACTAAACCAACCGACATATCAAAAAAAAAAAAAATAATACAGTGAATAACGGTGTTATATGTTACAACGTTTCCTATATAAAAACAAAAAATAAAGTATTTTGTATCGTTAAAATGTGTTGAAATTTAAAACCAAGAATTTAAGAAATTTACCTTTTTTAAATATAATTTTTTTTTTTGTTTTTGTATAGGTGACTTTGTAACCTATAACATCGTTATGCAGTGTAATATATATATATATATATATATATTTTTTTTTTTTTCAGTTTTGTATGTCGGTTGATTTAAGTGGCGTACATAAAACCGTAACAGGTAAATTTTAAAGTTAATGACACACTACGCAAAAACTATGAGGGATGAAAAAGTTCGTAATGGAAAAATTTAGACTCAATTTATGTCTAAAATAAGAAAAATAATACGTATCTGTTATAATTATAAAAATATGATGATCAAAACCTCTGTAGTCCGTGTCCTTAAGGCGGCCGCCTACCCCACGCTTCAAATGCGTTGCAGCGTGTTCGTAAACAGATTGTTTCTACGAAAATATTCCACATGTGCCCATTGTGCCAACGTACGAAAAGAAAGCAAACTTGAGACAAGGTCGGAACCTCATTGTTAAGACGCCACGCTAATTAAAAAAGAAAAACTGTTTCTAAGCCCTCCAACATGGCTAAAAACGACGTTTTCATACTTCCGTATTTCAAAATGTACTAACCGGATGTATGTTAAATTCAGAACCTAGTTGCAGACTATTCACCAATAAAATTATATGGTCCCTGCTTAGTGTCCCATAGTAAAAACCATTCAGCGGGAAGCTTGCACGCTAGTTCAGCGATTGACTCGTTGAGGCGAATCGTCATTTGATGCGCGCTTCAAGGTCGACCTTACCGCTCCGTCGCTTTTGAGCCTCTCACGTGCGGGTAGGCGGCGCCCTTAAAGAGGGAGTGGTAGACAATTTTATTGAATTTTCAGTTTTTGAGCCATAACATTTATTCAAATAATATTAAAATTTCCTCTTCGACAGAGCATAGGATACATGCTTCGGTAAATATCTGACATAAACAATAATGGAATGCTTCATTATTTGTTATGCGGAATCATTGCGAGAGAAATCTTGAAAGTTAACCTACAGTTCTCTTGCAGTGGTTCAGCATGGTAAATTAATGAAATATTCCATTATGGTTTATGCCAGGCAGTTTACTAAATATACATCCTATGCTTCGTCGAAGAAAAAATTTTGATAATACAATTTGAATAAATATTAGGGCTTAAAATCTGAAAATACAATAAAATTGTCTAAAACCATTCTCCCTTAAGTTGGCCGCCTGTCCAGGCGTTGTAAAGAACTTCAACCGTTACCAGTGTGGTGCTTTTAGACTACAGTGTTCACGTTTGTATTTTCATAACTGCCTATGTTGTTATTTTTCATTATCTATTTAAATTATTTTAAACACTTGCCTCATATTTACATTTCTTTTGTTTATGTTGTTAAATTCGTAAGGATAAGTGTAAAGATTTGTTTACATTTGAAATATTTATTTTAACTTGGCTACCTCCTTGATGTGTAGATTATATTATTTTAATTAAAATGCCACACAACTATTTTATTTGTTATTATTATATTTCATTTTATTTATAAGTCCAGATATTTTTGTTTGTGCCTAGACTTATAATGAACTCGCCGTAACTTTGGAATATTTTGAATGATTTTTTCAATAGAGAGAATGTGGTGTGTCGTGTGTGTTGTAAGTAAATTCTTTGTCTGAAGATTGTGATTATATTCATGGATGTATTATGTATAGCCTATTGAATAATATAGTGCGTTGAAAATTTGGCAGTTTTTCTTACTTGGTTTCACTGCTCTGTGAAATATTCAATTATGGCTGCAGAATTTATTCAAGTTCCTTCATGTTTCAATCCTGCTAGTGTAGTGTTAAGCATTTCCATAGTTTCAAATGTATTCTACCGTGCGATATGTGCTGGAGGATCTCTCGGTGACAGCAGAGGTTGCTGGTAAACCTAGAATTCTGTGAGCAACCTTTGAAAGTTGTGTAAGTTCACAGAGACTTTTTTTTCACCCAGTGCAGGATGCAATGTTACCTAAGCCTGCTGCTGTTATTTGGGTCAACCAGAAAGCTAAATCATACCCTGAGATTGAGAAAACTGCTCTTGAAGCTAGTCTGGCTACTGTGCACCTTACACACCAGATTATTCGAAAACTGCTCATCGCACATGAATTATGCCTGCTTAGAAATACAATTTAAAGAACTTTTTAGGTCATTCGGGATAAAGTGAGAACTAAAGACTTAAAGCCGTCACTGCTTATAATTGAACATATAAATTGTTGACATAACGACTGGTTCTGTGAATGTTCCAATTTAAACACAACAATACTGAAATAAAATAAAATGAATCTGACATATTTGTGTTTTACACTGTTAATAAACTGTTTTTATTCCTACCGACTACACAATTTATCTTACATGCGCAAACATTAAGTGACGTGTCCAGAGAGGATAGACACTTCCCGTCGTTAGCCGTTACCGCGTGGAAAGAATTAAATTTTTTGAAAAATAGGAATTTTGTGTGGTTTTTATTTGTGTGCTTGCTTTATCCCGAACCGCGTATATACATGTGTATACAATTTCAAGTTTATCACTACTCATTAAGAGTGCGTGGTAGATAAATAAACGCTGAAATCATTAATTAATTTCTGCGCTTTTTTCGAAGTCAATATGGATAAAATACTCAATGCCAATCCTAGATAACGGTATTTGCCAACTTGATGAGTAAATATTTATCAAGAATTACTAATTCGTTACGCGTGATCTCTTGCGCCGCAGTTAAATGCACGAGGTTCCGGCGTCAGAGATTGCGCCTCAGAAGTTGGTAACACTGGAACCAATTTTGTTTAAAACGTTGGCTAAAACTATTGTCTAGGATTGCTATTGCTTAATTTTCGCAAACTGGCTTCAGGAAACCTTCAGTTACTTATTTTTTAAAAGGTATAAATTTCAATAAAGTTATGAATTTTAAAAATTAAAATATAAATGAGTGTCTATGTCAGTTATGTTTCATATTATTCCACACCCACTATACTTTCAAGTTATCCATTATAGATGACCTGTCTCACTCCCAGCAATCTATTCACTAGGACTTGGGTACTTTTGCAAATTCCTGATTCAGTTAATAGTACGTAAGTTTGCATATGGCGAAACAAAAATATATTTTATTCAACAAAATTTTTGTTGGCTGAACAATCTGTGAAAAGTGTTACAAATTCGTTTCGTTGGTCTAACAAAATTCGTGTATAACGGTCTAATCCCTCCTGTGGAGGTAAAAAAAAAAATCAGTCAGGCAACCATATATTTGGTTGATTCAACATTCACACGGTAGTTTCGCGTAAACGAACATATATACTGTTGACTGAACCAAACATTTCCTCTGTGTGGTACGCCTGATTTTCCCGACTAGATTTTTGTATTTTTTTGTTTCAGTGCCTTACGTGCACACCTGCAGTTCTGCTTCATGATTACTGGGCAGCGTGTCTTTATGAAGAGACTACTATCATGTTATTGAGCCAATCACAGTAAGGTTACTGGAACGGTATAGGTGATTCGAATTAAAGTGAGCACTCACCAAAGCCCTGATAAAGTTCCATTTTCAGCCAATTCGCATCTTTCCGCACGTAGCGGCTAACGACTGGAAATGTCTAACCTCTCTGGACACGGCACTTGATGTTTGCGAGTATAAGATAAATTGTGCAGTCAGTATATGAATCGATACAGTTTAGTAAAAAAACATTTTATTAATGACATAAAATACAGTCATGTAAATTTCTGTTGGTATTGTTTCTGTATTGTTGCATTTAAATGGGAAAACACACTAACTATATTGCGTAATTTCGCTACCAACTATACGAGCAGTAAGACAACCATAGTTAATGTTGAATTATATGCACTAAAGGCTAGTGATATTTTTCGCAGGTTAAATTTTTAGTGCTCACTTTATACCGAATGGCCTATATACATACGTCTATGACTTGCGGGAAGAACCCCACGACTGGTGAGAGTTAGAGCTGGTGATTTTTTTGGTGAAAAGAATAATGCAACATTTGGTATTGATGCCTCACGAACACATCTGCAGCTATGAGTCATGGTCTGTGAATGGCTGTTTCCAAATCTCAACGTCTCGGGTTCCACCCACAAATCACAGACGCGTGGTGTCATAGAAACCTTGTTATGATTGGCACAGTCATGTGAGTGACACCTCTGCTCAAATATACTCTGCCAATAAACGCGAAACAGAGGTTCAGATGTGAGTGTTAAGCATTGATACAAAATGTAGCATAATTACTTTCACCATAAATTACCAGCTCTAAGCATAACATATGAACACACACAAATATGTCTATATATAATAAACAGTTACCTATATGTAGTCTCTTGTTACCGTGAAGAATAAAATATTGACAGCTTTGCCAGGAGAGTGGTTTCTTTTTATAACTGGTTCACATTCGAATTGATTACCTTATTTAAACTCCCCCAGTGGCAACCAACGTTGGGCCAACTTTGAAAATTGGTTGGAACAGTTGGCATTACGTTGTGCTGGAAAACACACGTAAATACAAAGTTGCGGGGCAAGGGGGTGGGCAATGCAGTATGCCAGCAAATATGTACAAAAATGTTATTTTTATTAGCAACATTCTGAAAATAGTTATATTAAAGTAGAAAATGTCTGAATAAATTGGAAGATATATGTATTTAAATTGATGCGTTATTGACGAATAACTCATAGTCAAAACTGACTTACTTTCGCGAGAATAGTTGACAAGACGACTCTGAGTAAATCACTCAACACAAGAAGTGTCTCGCGGAAGCCCAGCCTACGTAAGCTGACGTAGCGAACGGCATGTCAAATCGTCGTGTCATTTATAAAGTCGAAGGGAACAATAGAAGATAGTTAAAAAGAAATAAAAAGAAAGGAATGGCTTTGCCTTGTGAACTCGGCGACTGGTGTAAGACCCGTTACAGACGCAGTTAGTTATCGTTGTGTATATTTCAGCTGCAACGGGGGTTGCTGTGAGAGTTCCGCCAGGGGTGCGAGATTTATATCCACCGTGTTATTTTCCTTTGTCCCGCGACCCACCTAAAACACATAGCTTACGAGAGGGCAAACAAAACAGAAACGAATCTAAACGAAATATGGCTTTTTTCCCCCCTACTCTTCCCCTTCTACAGCAGTCTCACTTCACCGAAACCATCCTATATATTTTTCCCCGCGCATCCGGGGGAGCGTAAGCACTCTTGATGGAGGGGGGGGGGAGGTGTATATCCGGGGTATATACCCCCCACCGCAGGGGGTGGTTCAACCCCCTCCTGGCGCGAGTTTAATTTGTCACAACCGCGTCTGAGTGATGCCCGACGTCCATCATGCGCTCGTAACAAATCTGCGTGCCGCCGCTGGCCGCGCGCCCTGCGATCTAGCGGCGTAGACTAGAACTAACTCCACGCGAGCTTCTGTCGTTCTACGACTAAACGTGGTTTGCGATAAAGTGACTACTTTTGAAGCGACGCGCGTCATTTGCCCTAAAGTCATTTGTCCTAAAATTTCAATACAGTCCTACGGCCACTTGCCCTAAGCATCACTTGGCTAAACGTCACTTGCCCTATAAGTCTTTTTCCCTTAAATGTCACTTGGCCTAAACGTCACATGCCCTAAAAGTCATTATGCCTAAACTTTACACGGCCTAAAATTGTTTTAGGTCATATGACTTTAGGTCAAATGGAGTGTACCCTTTTTGAAGACCATCGGGTCTAGATTAATAATTTAAAAATATTATTATTAGAGATGGGAACATTTTCCGGGTTCACTGACTTGTAGGTTAGCCTCCAAAAATGTGTGTTCAAGCAGACAGAAGCTGTTCATTGGCTGCTCGCTGACACAGTCAAATGGGCCTGCAAATTGTTACATCGTTATTGTTGGCTCATCGACTTCAAGGAGAAGTCAAATAAGTCGACGACCGAAGTAACAGGAACTTAGAGTTGCTGTAATCCTAGCTTGTGCCTGAAAGAAAACACGAATTGTTCAGGTCTCTAATTATTAGTAGAGGCACGATTATTTCGCGTATTGGTTCTAGGTCAGGTGTAACGCCAATAACATATACTTCGCTCTCCTTTCCGTGATTATAGACGAGAGTGGTTTTGACACACGTTTGACGACTGCAAGCCATTTATAAATAAGGAAATAGGTCGTGAGGATATCACGTGCTACACGTTTGTACTGTTAGAAACCAATGAATATTCGGCTTCAACCGGTACACGTATAGAACTGAGAAGTCTAAGATGTTACCAGATTAATACGCGAAAACTCTTGCCTCTAATTATTAGATTAGATGGTTAGAGCCCCGGAGATTTCGTGGATTCAACTGAGGAGAGGTTGGATTTCTAAGTCATGTATATGTTGGAAACGGTTTCGATTGGGTTATTGTTTACTAAACGTGACATTGAGGACTCCAAACCAATGGCGGACATGCATAAAAGCACTCATGCTCTCCCGCGCTACATCGTCAAATGTTCAAATACTCACTCACTGGTGCAGCAACCAATGTACTAGTATCTGAGGACAGAGTGTACATAGTACTGTGCAGTTCAGCCCGCTGGTCGTTGAACACGCGAAATATCCGGGACTCTAGTGATGGTATATCGCGAAAATGTTTTGGGCCAACAAATCCTTGAGAACGCTGTAGTTTCTTGCAACATAAATGATTCGGTGATATATATCTGACACAACGTAGCTTGTCTCCAGACCAATAACAGGCATAAAATATTACAATTTCGAGAATCTTATTGGCTCAGTCAAATAGGGTAACAGCTTCAAGTACAAGATAAAGCCTGTAATCTTATTGTAAACTGCAAGTGTGTTGGAATCCGTCAAATAGTCAAGTTTTCCCGCGATAAACCATCATCTCTCAATATTATTAATTGTGTCCTTAGGAGATAACTTGTCAGTAATTTACAAATCTCCACACATCGACTGTTGTCGTAATCGGGGGTGACATTTCCTACAGAAGGTGGCATTGAGTAAAAGAAATTTACTTGTGATAAATTTTAAATCATGAAAGTCGAATGATAATACATTCATACACTGAAAAAAGAGTATAGTTGCAGGTACCATACTTGTGTTAAAATAGGGACAACAAAACAGTTCGGTTGTTGATACTACTCTGGACAGTTCCTTCAACAATCTGTTTTGTAGGAGAAGCAAAGAGCCTTGTTGCTTTTACAAACCAGATAGTAACTTCCACAGAACAGATTGTTGAAGGAACTGTCCAGATGGTACCGATAAAGAAACTGGTTTGTTGTCCCTATATTAACAGAAGTATGGCAATTTCAACGTTAAATTTTTTCTCAGACTCACAGTTTACACACGTAGAAAATAAAAATTTTTGTAAGTGTCCCGCGTCATACTACTCGTCTAGAGTCACCTCTGATTACAGTACCTAGATTGCTTTGTTCGTATAAAAAAGTGACAGTAAACTATAAATAGGGACGGGAATATTTGGCGAAAAGATTTTTGCCCCACTTTGTTTCAGTGCCTTACGTGCACACCTGCAGCTCAACTTCATGGCTATTGACAGAATGTTTTTGCGCAGATTCGTTATTCATTTGACTGTGCCAATCAGTGCGCGGATAACATCGACACATCGCGTCTGTGATTTGAGGGTCCACGTACTGGGTGTTACGGCATCCAATCACTGACCACGAAGCGCAGCTGCAGGTGCGCACGTAAGGTTTTGAAACAAAGTGGTGCAAAAATCTTTTCGCGAAATTTCCTGTCCCTAACTATAAATCATTTGAGAGAAAAAAATAACGAGTGTTTCAAAAGTATTAATTCTATCCCGAACCATTTATACACACAAATCACACACACGCACTCCCAACAACCTACACCGCTGACGAAATAGCTCAAGGCTAGGGTAAGTTTAACTCTACTACAGATTAGAAAGATCTTGGAAATTGACTATTTCTGGAATTTTTCGCGATGGTGTCGGTAAGATGTGTAAACTGACCAATCACAAAGATTTCGCAAAGTGTAAAGTTACACGAAGTTGAAGACTGCAAAGTCGAAAAAGTTTCGCTTTTCACTGCAATGTTAAATTTAATGACTTCTCTCTGCAAGCCTAATTAAATTTTATTTTATACTAGCAGTCCCTCGCGGCTTTGCTCGCGAGTATTATTCGTAACTGATAATTAGAGGTACGTCAATTTCGCGAATTCATCTGGCAGCAGCCTAGACTTGTCAGTCCTATACACCCACTGGCCACAATCGATTATCTATTGGCTTATAACCTTACAAGCAGGTTGCAAGCGATAGCACTTCGCATTATTTCCTTATTTACTACTGGCTTGCAGTAGTCAAACGCGTTTCGTAACAGCCGCCAGCAAGTCACAGATATGACAATGAAGTATACATAATTGGCGTTCAACCTGACCTGGAATGTATCTGCGAAATTTACGTACCTCTACTGATAATATTTACTTTTATTGAAAAACCTCTTTGTACACAAAATTGGTACTTCAGTCATCAAGTGTTAGAATGTCTAGGCGGCTACTTGAACTAATTCTTCAGCAGGATAAGTAGCTATAGCTGTCCACGCGAAAAGCAGTCTTAAGTTTGACCTGCCACTAACAGCGACTTCGCCTGGGCCTTATTTATAGCCCTGCCTATTTGACGTTGTGGGGTAGTTACAGGCACCTAAGGTAAGAGGTTAATCGAATGAGAAACATCTGTTTACCCTGTGCACAACCATTGGTGACGGTGCCCTCAATTGTATATTTTCAAAATATTCACTTTAACTTTATTGACATTATAAAGTTTCAGAGGGTAAAGGTTTCGCGGAAACGTATTTGGAGCCCCAAACCTGAGATTAGTGAGATGATATATCGTCGGTTTACTGCCAAAAGTGATAAAGTTAAAATGAGATAAAATTATAAAAATGCTAGGAATATGTATATGTTGTTCACGAACAA
>PNEQ01085998.1:43913-55545 GCA_003012365.1 Medauroidea extradentata | reverse complement strand
TTATGCAAACCTTGCTATAGCCAGTTAATGGTGAGTACTTTCGACGGTTTCATAGACCGTTATGCAAACCTTGCTATAGCCAGTTAATGGTGAGTACTTTCGACGGTTTCATAGACCGTTATGCAAATCTTGCTATAGTCAGTTAATGGTGAGTACTTTCGACGGTTTCATAGACCGTTATGCAAACCTTGCTATAGCCAGTTAATGGTGAGTACTTTCGACGGTTTCATCGACCGTTATGCAAATCTTGCTATAGCCAGTTAATGGTGAGTACTTTCGACGGTTTCATAGACCGTTATGCAAATCTTGCTATAGCCAGTTAATGGTGAGTACTTTCGACGGTTTCATAGACCGTTATGCAAACCTTGCTATAGCCAGTTAATGGTGAGTACTTTTGAAGATAGTTTTGTCAAGAATAATTATAGTATAAATAATATGTTTAAATGTGGCCCTAGAATTATCTTCGAGTATGGTGCAAACAACATCCTGTATACATTAATTACACTGCAAAGTTCGTAATTGGTCGAAAGAAGTGAAATAACTATAGCTTCAAAAATGCTAATTTTACATTTTTAAAAGCCTATAGGAGCACGTAAATGATGCTTTTGGGTGTGCACGGTAAAAGTGAGCTCTTATTTTTAAACATCCAGTTAAAATATTTCTTTTCAGTTTCTATATTTGTCATTCATTTTAAAATTGTCTTGCCAGCGTTAAACATAGAAAAAAAATTTCATTGCTCTCAAAATATTACGTTCAAAATGGCAGTGCATGACTTTGTTAGCGTTAGTATGTTGTGAAGACAGTAACAAGTGTTCGCTTTACCATGCTTGGTCTGTGTGCAGAAATTACACCTGCACCTAGAGTGCCTTCAGCCGAGAACACAATACATGTGATGACCTTGTTCTCACATCCGCCTTCGCAGTGCTACGCCTTATTTTCCACTCTGAGTTGCGATACGCTTTGTTGTCGTCGACTCAGTTGCGGAAGGCCATATAGAACCCTATTACCGTGTTCAATTTATTCTATCTGACTTTGTTGACACTTAAGATTCGTCATCAGTAAAATCCTTTGGTTAATTTAGCTTGTGGGACCAAATAAAGAGAATATTACGCATAAAAAAAGTCCTCCCTTGAATTCCTTAAGCCTAGTTAATAAGTAGACTTTTAATTCTTACTTCCAACCAAGCTATATTCTATGCCTAGCACTGCAAAACGCGAAAATAATTGTTAAAATAAAAGTCATAAGTTATAAAATATTCTTAAACGACAATGGCATTAAGTGTGTCCTTAAATATACCTGAGAATATAAGCGTGTGTGGAATTGCTGAAACACGCACATCTGAACATGTATTTTGTGTGTGTTATGAATATATCTAGTAGCAGACAAATTGAGATGTGGCTTTTCTATTTTCAGTTAACATGATCCGAACAGCACTGAATGACAGCATTTGTGTTTGTAGTTTTATTGCCTTTCGCACGCTTTGTTTGTGTTTGTCCCAAGTTCTAAGCAAACGGAAGGTTTCGTACATTTAGAGCGATAACATTTTTGTGAAGTAGGGCCTGCATAATATAAAGAAACGAAAATCATTCAGTCAATATAGCTAGTACTGAAGGCCGCAAGTCATGTTTACATTTTGCGGAAAATGAAATCTGACGCCCTACTGTTATACTTGGAATGATTACGGACATATGCAGGCACGCTTAAATCTGCTTTGAGTGAACATATATAAACTATATCTTCACCATTCAAAATGACACATCTTCTAGGGATTCAACGCCAATTAAGTGAAACATGAATATCAACGCTTGCATTACATAAAAGTTTCTGGTCAGAGCTTCACGATTCTGCGTGGGTTTATTCAAGAACCTCTCGGAGAATATATCAAATGATCGGTCAGCATAACAAGTGAAGTGACAGTGGTTGCTTTGCATTGTATTTTACTAATCAGGGTGCTCTTGATTTCATCTAAGACTTCCAAAGAAATGAATTTCAACTGATAAATGATTCATAAATTATCAATTCCCCTTGTTTGTTAAACGACTAGGTAGATCAGCGAAGGTAATATAAGCAATAACTTCAGATTAGATGTTTTACAGTGGCTTAACGCACGATGAGAGAAAATAAAGAAATCCACTTTTTATTGTGTTATAATTTTGTGTTTTAACGGGTAAACGTTGGCGTTTTTACTACAGAATAAAGACTGTCAGGAAAAACTTACTGCTATAACGGGGTTTTTACGAGTGCTTTTCCGTGTTTATTTCGCGCGAGAAGTGTTTATAAATGCGAGTTGCAGTTTTGTGTAAACTGTCGATGCCCTCAAAGTTCTATAAGTATTCAACATGCAACACGTCAATGCGATCGTAAAAGTATTTAGATTTGTATGTTAAATTTTACAATACTGATTGAACCGATGCCATACTTAAGTATAAATTATCTGAATTCTAACGGCCATTTTATGTACTTTGCGCCCATTTTTTTTAGAGAGGGTAAATTTTATTTGTTGGTAATGACTGCTGTCAGATGGAGCAGACACCCTAATACAAGCAGCAGTAACTCAGTGCATTATTTATAAAATCCAGATACATCTTCGAAAGTGTAGTTGATAGTAAATCCTAACATGTCATTTTGTCAACAGCTAATTCATTAGAGGCAAAACAAAAGTCTTAGAATAAGGAACAGGGAAGAAAGCGACCATGGACCATATTAAGGGAACATCATATAATTCACAGAAGAGAGTTCGGAAAACCAATGAAACACGAAATCAGGTTGGACGGAACGGGAATCGTACCTGAATCCACTCGATAGAGATTAAATACGACTACAAGAAAGATAGTTTTCAAGATTTAGGAATTTTTTACAAACGAGGGTGAAATCAAATCTTGGTCCTACTACCACAGTTACGGTATGTCTGGACCATGTAGGTAGAGGTAAACAGCAGATAGCATGTTGTGACGTACGTGAAGTGACTTATATATGGTAGCCTCGCCGTGTTGATAAGTCACCCAAAACAATCGTGCGGTGGGTGAAATCTTTTGGGTTACTAATCACGTAGACCAACACTTCGTAGAACAAGAGCCTAACTTCATGGCTTCACTTGATTTGTCTGCGCAGTAAACAGCGTAGCCACCCCGTGGGCACCATAATGTTTACGGGTTGACGGGGCGAGAGTGCTGCAGGGACGTTCTTTCTGTCCGGGCAGAACGACACGACGGTGGCCGGCAGTTGGCATGCCTGCCGGGCAGCGGGAGTACACGGGGACACTGGCGGGTATCACAGTACGTTGACCCCGGGGGGCAACGCCAGGAACACATACATACACACGTACCTCATGTTGCCGCCTGCGGTGTGTGGGAAACCCCGCGCTATGTGTTCGACGTGAGACCGCCCGCGCCGGAGTGTGTTTTGTCCGGAAACAGCGGCGCACTGCCACGAAGAATTTTCCTCTGCGTGTCGATGAAAATATCCCACGCCCGCCCTAGAGGAGCAGCCTTCGACGTATCGAAGACTGGAAGGCCGTGATTAACTTCGGAGTGGAGAGTCGGCAACAACACATTAATAGCTGCCCGCTGGAACAGGAGTCTTCAATTTACCCTCCATAGCAGTTGTAACGAACAGCTTCTGCCTCACCTGTCGCAGCAGGGCATTAATGAAAGCTACGTTTTTTACTCTGTTCCCAGAATACGATCACGGCATCCGGAAAACACATCCAGAAACCGGCTCAGGATCGAAAAGTGTTGAAACCTATAAAACAGCATGTGGCGAAAGTAGGTACTGCAACGCGTGGATGGTGCGAATGTACGTGTTGGCAATCCAAATTTTGCTCAGTTGCAGAGTGCCGGCCTCCGTAGTGTAGTCGATTGAGTGCTGGTTTACGGTGCGAGAGGTCCTGGGTTTGAATCCCGGCTCGGGCATGGATGTTGTTTTGTCCTTTCATTTCACTTTACCCTCATCGACTCTAGAGACCTCGTTGATTAAGAACCGTAAAACCCTATTACCTCACCTCAATTGCAGTGACGGCAGAATAGGCGGCGGGGTTGAAGGGACAGTTCACTCCCTTCTCAACATATCCGTAGTAAGTATCTTTATCTCCTTCCTGAGGGAAACTCACAATAATATCCATAGTTTAAGTCAAGAGATTTTGCTTTGTGCGTTACGTGCTGCGAAGTTTCCATCGCTGACTAGTAAGGGCGACGTGTGTATGGAGCAGCACTGAAGTGAATATGCGGGGTAAATGGGGAAAACGGTAAAAGCAAATCCCATAGAAAATCCGCCGCATAACGTATGTTTTTAATGACACAGTTGTCTTAGAGTGGGTAGAAGCAAAAAATCCTGCTGTTATGCAGGTGGGGGTTGAATTTGGTTCGTAAAGAGATCTCCCTCCCATTTTTAAGACCTACCATTCTGCCGACACTGCTCGCTCTGTTTTGCGGATCTCCGAAGGTAAAGAAATTAAAGTGGAAGGAATGTAACCGCTCGGTTAGCGAAGACTCTTCAGAATTCGCAATCTTGACGAACTGTGTTACTCGGGCGTGACCGCTGAACCGACAAGAGTGACGTATATCTCAGTCGTCTCTGGTCCCGACACTTGCTCAGCGTGTCAGGGGAGGGAAAGGAGGTAAGATGTCTGCATCCTGGACTACCTTCAGTGGCAAGGACTCTGGTGAGTGGGGCGGTGTCCATGGCATCGCGTTACATTCTGCTGCACCGGTCCGCGGAGAAAGCCCTCGTTTGGGTATCGGCCAGCTGACGTCTAGAGCAGCAGATGGGATCACGTCTCGGGCAAGAGTCCCGTCACTTGTCCCGTCTCATATCTCTTCTCGTGCGGTCGCGCCACTCCCTTCTGTCTTCCAGGGCACTTACTGAACATGTATACTGTGTCGCAAAGGGACAGGTAAGGATAACTGTAAAGTAGTGGAGAGATGCGGTCAGCACTAATAACGAAATTTTGAAGGTTGGTGAGTATGACATGAGATTAGATTGAGCAGCAGCGTAATACAAAGACAGGTGAAGTGAGAGTGCCTCGCAAAACATCAGTAACGTCCGTCACGTATCTCACGCGAAAATCGGGAGTTGTCCTACCGGGAATCGTGATAATTTACACCACAGCGGTCGCAAATCGAGATTAAGTTTCCTTACGTTTCAGGGAATCGAATTAAATGCTAATGTAAGAAAACATTACTGGGGATAGATGGGTATGTGGTAGGACTCATTATTTCGTCGAAAGCAAGGTTATTAGACACTGACCATTGGCTGGGCTCAACCAACTGAGCCACGGGAGGTCGGCTACCCCTCGACCACTGTGACTTCTATACTGCTTAGTCTTTATTTATTTGTATACATTCAATTTAAAGTTCAGTAATAATTATTTATTTTAAAACATGCAATTAATACAAACATTCACTTTATTCCAGAAAAATGCTTTCCAAAGGTTGTGATCTTTTCATAAGTAATTTCCGGCGAACCTATGATTTTGGTGGACTACACATTTTTTCCAAGATTTTTTTTTCAAACAAAATCCGTTTAACATTATGAACGAATAATTTTACAAGGAAAAATTTTCAACATTTACAAAAGTTTGTACAACTACAAAAAAGTGCCTTGTCATATTTTACAAAAAAAATTACAGTGCAGGAACTGTCGGTATATAATGAAATAAACAGCAGAGTCTCGATAATTGAGCGTAAACAATAGCGAGGTTATTGCCTAATTAAAGCCAATAGGATCAGACTGGGATATTGTATGTTTTGCTGTGTTGATTAAACCGAAGGCTAGGGTTAAAAACGTTTAGTAAAATAATGAGGACATAATATTTACGGGACATGTACAAAACTATGCTCCGCAATTATTTACAGTTAAAAACTTGAATGAAATGGAAAATTACTACATTTATTTTCTAAAAAAAATACCCACGTTGTGTTTATATTATAGGTTGAAGAAAGGTCGTGGTAATCGAGTGAACCAAGAAATGGGAATACCGGGCTTCACTGTGATTAGTTAAACTTATGATATCCACTGCCGAAACTAAGCAGTAACAATTCTGTTGTGTATGATACGGTTTAAACAATGCGATAGAAAAAATCAAAAGTTTTTCCTGTGCAAACCCCTTCCCTCAGTGCTGACAGTATGTGTGTCTCATACCGTGTCACTATGTTGCCTACCGCGGAAGGGGCACCAACAAGTTAGAGACAAAGCACACGTCGTTCTGTCCAGCTTCTGTGCTGGATCGCGAAGAATGTCGAGGCTGTTTGTTACAATATGTTGGTCACCTTGGAACCCGTAAGTGTTCCCCTCCCCTTCCACACTTAATCAAACCGCCATGTCACCTCGCCTCACGTATGGTCCAATCGACCAACACCTTTCCTTACTGTTAAATTTAATAATCATTAAACAGTGAAAAATTACAGGCAAAAATTACCCGGATATGTTCGTTTATTTGTAATCAGATTTTTTTTGCAGCTGTTTTAGTTGTTTCTAAGCGGCATGGTCACATCAGAGGTATCTTTTGGTTTCCATTTCTTGAACAAATGAAATCTTTAATTATTTGACATTGCTACAATTTGAACACGACCTTATTTAGCTATGAGGTAAGGTAAGTGTTCTTTACTTGCTGTTGACAGCTAGATCAGTAAGGATTATGGAAAGGTAAGATGTCGAACGGACAACTGAAATACATAATCGTCAATAAAATCAGAACCACTCATCAAAATTCGATGTGAATATATATTTTATCAGCGGACGTTTATTTATATAGCACTATACGGCACTAAGCTTAACTTTCGAGTAAAAAATTAAAAACTGTCTTTATAAAAATAAGGGCTTCAAACCACAAAATCTAATAAAAAAACTTGTCATTGTACAAATTTTATTATGATAATATCTAGACCTCTGTAATACCACCGAATTTCAATAATATTCGCGTTTTCATTTGAAAATAATTTTAACAACCGTAAACCTCTCGTTGCAGAGACGGTGACACATAACTTAACACAAGGAAAGGATCTCGTAGAATAATCGACCATATCCTTTTGCTAAGAAGCCTTCCCTGAATTCGCCTGAAGTGACTTCGAAAACTATAGAAAATCGGAATCAGGATATCCGGAGGCGGAAATTGAACACTAGGGCCGAAACTATAGACCTCTTTCGAAAGACAACCAACTGCTCACCAATGCTTTCTCTATGGGGATAGCACTTGGTTGTCACTCGAAAGCCGTTTATAGATACGGCCCTAATTCTCTTGTTCGCTACGTGATATTGATGTAACCACCGAGAGTAATGTATTTGCACACATTTTTTTTTTGTTTGTTGCATTGTTTTACAGGATGTTAAGTAGTGCCTCGGGTTATCTACGCACGTGCTAAATATTCTGATTGCTGCAAGGGGCATAATTGTTTGATTGTGTAGTTTTCGTTTAGTAGTGACACATAATCAGGGAAAAGGGACTTCATCGAACATGTCTGCAGTGTTATTGTCCCTGTAGACTGTATGTGACACGCCGCTACCGATTTCGAAATGTTTTTGCTGGTATTTGAAATGTAATGCAGAAGTGTTCCAAATAAAAAGTGTGCTATTGTATTTGTCTTGGCCTACTTCTGGGTCTCTGTTATTTCGATGGCAAACGCTGAAGCTCATAACATTGGTGGGGTGACTGCTGCTGTAACTCGCGCACGGATAACTTAGCATAGAAGCAACAGTAGAATATGCGTAGTTTTTGTTACCACTAGAATTGCCTTCCTGAACTACCAATCTTAGAAAAATATACCTCTTAAGACACCTCTACTTTGTTCGCCACTCCAGTTTATCATTCTGGCGGCCTCTTGCCTGGATCGTTTCATCCCGTTTGAGTACCGGATGCATGATAGTGGTAAGGGTGACTCTAGCACGCACATAGTGTCTCATGACCGCTACACGCAAAACAGTTCAATGATAAAAAGTGAGTACAACTTGTTCGTTAAAAAAAAATAGCAGTTTTGAACATAGTCTTGTAAAAAAACTACAGTCAAAAAGAAATTATTTAATTTGGGTCTCAGGTGTTAAATTACGAGATCAGTAAACTATATACGCTGTGTTTATATCTAAACACTTCTATGCGCATATTAACTAAGTTATAAAGAATCAAAATTCTTTCTAGGATAAAGTAACGTAGGCTTCAAACTTGCTCACTTGACAGAAAGTAGCCAATAAAATGGTTCATTACAGGCGTCATATCGTTATAGTTTTCTTGTATACAGTTACTTCATTCCTAGATAAGTTTCATATTACAGTATGCGTATATTGTTTTCTAAAAAATTATTCCGTCATCTTATAGATACTTTACATAGTTCTCAGTAAATGCTTATTACATACTTGCTGCAATACCGTTTAAGAGCCAGATAGGCAATCGATTGCCTTTAATGATGCAATGAAAGTCTTAAAAACACAAATATGTTTCTGCCACAGCATTATTTAACTGAAACAAAATCAGTTGTATAGGTTATTATATTAAATGCCTATCTCAAGAGTTTTTTTTTGTGTTACGAATGCCTTTTGACCGCCAGTATTAACTGTAGATACCAGTAACATTAATTTTTTTTGCAAATATGAACAGGAAATTTTCCTAAAGTTCAATTCAAAAGTGAATTATTCCGTCGCTATGGCGCCGAATTTCGGTATAGACCCTACTCAAGTTTCGCATAATGATGCCAGTTATATTTCAAGACAAAATTAAATAAACATGCGGTGGGATGGTCATATTAGGTTTGTTTTATAACTACCAACTGACAGTACTCGGAACATGCACGAGACATAAATAAAAATTAATTGTTCTCAAAATTCTCCAAATTTACTGAAGATGTACTAAATCGAATATAACATGACGGGCGCGAATATTTTTTTTAAACGGTAATACGCATCCGAATCTTGTGAGGATTGTCACAGATCAAGGGGTGACCTTTTTTTCTTACTTTCCTCTTCACCCTGCGGAGCGGCTAGGCCGCTCACCGCCCACCATGGTTTTCCGCGTTCGATTCCCGGTGGCAGAACATACCAGGACATTATGCATTTGGGCATTGTAACGGACGATGCCGTTGGTAGAAGGGTTTCGTCGGTACCTCCCGTTTCCTCGTGCGCCCTCATTCTTGCGCTGTTCACCGTCATCAACTATCAACATGACACCCTCTCACTTTACTCTCTGTCCCACGTTTCTTATCTACCCTTGTGAAACTTTCTAGGCACAAAGTTAACACTCAGTATTCCAAATGGTAATTCCAAAGTGTTGTGTCACATTCTAAATATTTAATTTACCTGAAAGTCGTGGTTTTATTTTTCTAAACCGGATCACGTGATCATTGAGCTATCTAAGATTTTCAACTGGAATATACCCTAACAGGGAGGTTTGTTCTAAATAAACTGTAAGTTGTTTGAAGCCAAGGTAAAGAGAAAGAACTGAGACACTTTAAACTCCTGGAAAATACAGTTAAAAAAAAAAAAGTATTCCCGGTAGTATAGATTAGCAGTTGACGTTACCTTCAAGGCAGTTTCTCGGAGAAGTGACGCAGACTTGCCAGAAACATTCCTGGAAAACTTTTCCAGGATAACAGAGCAGTGTGTTTCCCATTGCGTGCTGGATGTCCGCACACTTTGTAGACCAGATACTGAGAGTGTTGCAGTAGGAACCAATCTTGTGGAGGTCAGCAACAGCAGATTACTGAGTCAGTCACGACACGTCAGTTTCAGCCTGGTAACCGTACGATGTAGAACAAGGTTGCAATTGGTTTTATTCATGGCATTGCTTACCCTCACTCCAGGTTACTTATAGTACGCGGTCTTGCCGAACGAGAACCCAAGAGTGTTGCTGCAGGTCTAAGTTCACCACCTATTGCGAAAGTCTTATCGAGTTTACTCATTTAACACGAACTGTTCTAGCTAAACCGCTTATAAATTTAAAATTCCGCGCTTATGTTGCTCAGGAGTATGTCAAATTGAGTCTTCACGCATGACATTTAAGAGCATGGACCCGAGTTTATTCGCATTTAATCTCAATTATTTGTTAAAACATATCGTAAAATTGCTTCGTAACTTTATTTTACATATTTAAACGGCATGCTCTAATTTTGTCGAGTCAGAAGACTGCAAAATAGTTGCTAATTAGTTAATTAAAGAAATTTCTTTTTAATTGATAAATTAGCTATAATCATCATATAGTTTGTCTCGAAAAATTTAATTGCACAGTAAAACCAATTTGCAAAAAAGTTACGAAGCAATTTTACGATAATGACTCTCATATGGATTTTAAAAATAATTATCTCGAAAGCCGAGAAACTCGGGCCCAAGCCATTAATATTAAAATATAATGAAAAGCAACTATCGTAAATTTTGTTTTGTTCCCGGAGTACTTGGATGTATTGTATTGTATTTGATCGCACGACAGAAATACTGTGACTTTGGACTCGTGGGGTGAGATTAGGACACTTTTATACTAATTTTGTTTTCCATTATTTTCCAGTTTAAGTAAATATTAATTAAATGTCATGTGGATATGTATTATTCGGAATTATTGCTAGTAAAAAAAGTCACCCCTGCTCACGGTAGCATTGTTCTGTATTTTTATTTTATTTGTTTATAACTAATATTGTGTTGGCAGTACAGGAGATGTCGGTATACGCCTCCGTCGTTACCTAATTAACAGGTTGCTTTGGCATTATACAGTATACAACTTTTGGCTTGGTGCTTTATTATAAGTGAACAGTACGCAACAATAAGTTCTACCTAAGGTTGCTTTTCAGAATTACACTGTAAAAAATTATTCCTAAAATGTTTAGGAAGTTATTAACCTAAACGCAGTATGGGACAGTTATAGTACTTCCTCCGTGTAAAGTCTGGTAACTTCAGTATACATTTGACTGTTTTATAAGAAGTTTAGGAGTGCTGCCATGGAAGTCTGGGAAACTATTCTACCATATCTACTTTCATAGCGCTCCTGTACGCACGTGTGGCAGATTTACTAACTATTTTTAGAGTATACAAAACAACAGGCATAAACTGCGAGCTTATCGCAAAGTTTAGCTAACCTCTTTCGCAAGGCTAGTATAACACTCGGCGTGCTGCTTTATTGTTCCGCACTAAAACTAAGTGAAGAGATTTATTTATGTATTGCGTAAATAAGCAGTTTTCAAATCATCTGAAAATCAGACAGTGTTGTGCAACAGTAGAGTATGCGCCAATTGTAAGATATCAGTACAACATGCTTAGAGACACTGGAAAATCGCGGTAATAGTTGACTGTTTGCTAGGCTCCAACATGCTGTATATAACACTGAATGTTTCGTATCGACATTGGCTGTGGTTTATTTGAAGCATTGTCTCTCTCTACAGCAGGCCCAGTTAGAACTGCACAGCTTGGACACACAGCGTATGTGATTCGCCACAAAACTGTTCACGCGCGTCACAGTTAATATACTATAGTTAGAGATGATGGTTTATCGCGGGAAAAGTTGACTGTTTGATGGATTTCAATACACGTCCAGCTTATCAGAAGATTACTGGCTTTAGCTTGTACTTGGAGCTGTTGCTCTATTTGACTGAGCCAATAAGAATCCCGCTGTTGTAATATTTGATGCCTGGTATTGGTCTGCAGACAGTTGCGTTGTGTCAGTGTT
>PNEQ01085998.1:0-43813 GCA_003012365.1 Medauroidea extradentata | reverse complement strand
AGTTAGAGCCACGATTTTATGGCGAAAAGATTTTTGCAACATTTGGTTTCGATGCGTCATGTGCACACCTGCAGCTCTGCTACATCGTCTGTGGTTGGATGATTTTACTCTCACTGACCTTGGCAAATTATAGACGTACAGACTCACAATAATCTTATTCTGATTGGTGCAGTCAAATGAGAAACGTGTCGGAACAAATACACGCTGCCAATAACCTTGAAACAGAACTGCCGATGTGCACGTGAGTCACTGAAACAAAGTGTGGCAAAAATCTTTTCGCGAGAAAATCGTGGTCCTTAAGACTATATACTAAACATTTTCGCGATTTTCCAGTGTCTCTAAACATGCTACATCTTTTCCAGATTATTACAAAAAAAAATATTTTAGTCCTGTAAAGTCAGTATTTTTAAAAACTGGATATAGGACCAAAATACATTTTAGTATAACTGATTCAAGACTGAAGTGTATTATATATATATATATATACATATATTTATATATGTAACAATTGACCATGTTATAGTACATCTTATGTAAATCTCAATCCATGTTCTGATCGACTATAGCAGTTTAAGATGATCACTTGGGCAGCTTCGCAAAAATATGCGGATATGTTATAGACACAATAGGACACTACGTTTAAAAGAATTAATTGCTTCAAAGCACGCTATTTTTACGTAGGCATGTTATAGAGACCGATACGTTGGTGTTTAAGGAATTATTATCGCCGTCATATTTATGATGAAAGTAAATTCTATAGTGTAAGTAATTCTCTGCCATTGTTTATTTAAAAACAACAATCACAATTTAAAAAAAAACACAATTATTTACTTTAGTTTCATTCATTTAGATGTATATATTGATAACTCTAAAAATATGACTGTTTTAAAATAAAATTAGAATGTAAAAATTTTCGTCATACAGCAAATAAGAGCTAAATGCTAAACTTCCAAGTAACTCATATTTTAAGTATACTGATTCGGGTCACGTAGTCATTTGGTTAATTTAAACTGCCTACTGGAACATGGACATAAAAATTCGTTGTAATTGTGTTGTTTTTCGTCTGCGCTTATTCTAACACGGATCTAATGCTACTTTCTTTTGTTTGCAGATCGTGAATATTACCGCACGAAGAACTCTGCAAGCTAAACCAAGGTAAGTGCAGCAATAACAGCTACTTGTATATCTGTGACGAACATGTCTCGCGAACAAAACATGTATTTGACGATTAGACTGTATAGTTTACGTTTAACAATGCGGCTATATCTTCAATGGACGTATATGCTTGTCACAAACGCATTGTTTTTATACGTAACGTCAAAATAATAGAACATATTTTGAGTTTTAAACAAAATATTGTTTTGAAGTTTGGTTGTGTGGCAATTTAGTATTCTAGTTTTCAGCAACAGTCGTATAATTTTGGTTAAATTATACGTTGTGGTTATTAAGATCTGGATATTAGGCAGCTTCTGACCATGTCGTAAGTCTTGCACAATGCATGCATAGAACAGACTATTATTGAAACACTGGCGGAAACAAAATTATAGCGTACATATCATTTGTGATGATATTGTTTGTACAAATCTGCTGTCAGTGAGCGTGGCCCGAAGTGTCTTATTCTCAGAGCCACGATTTTATGGCGAAAAGATTTTTGCACCATTTGGTTTCAAAGCCTCATGTTCACATCCGCAACTCTGTTTCATGGTCAGTGATTGGACGTTTTAACTGTCACACGTCTTGAGGTTCTACTGACAAATCACAGACGTATTGTGTCACAATAGCCTCATTGTTATTGGTGCAGTCAAATGAGGGACGTGTCTGAGCAAAGACCCACTGCCAATAACCAGGAAGCAGAGCTACCGAGGTGCACGCGGGACACTGAAACAAAATGTTTCAAAAATCTTTTCGCGACAAAATCGTGGCTCTACTTATTCTATTATTTCAGCGCTCTTGCGGCTGTTAATCCTTAAATATTGAAAATTGTATTTATCTGGTTCTAGATTAAAACACTAGCCTGGTATTATTAGATGGTCTTAAAGACTTATCGACAATTGATGTAGTTAGAGACGGTTACGTGCAACTATACGCAAGGAACTGGGAGGAGAATCGGCTGTCGTCTATGTTAAGGGGTACTGATCCCTACCACCTTGGATTTATCTGTTTCTTCTCGATGACTTCTGTTCCAGTCGATGTATCAAAATTTTTGTCACGACAAGGCATAGATACAAACTTAATCGATTTTCTGTAATTGCTGGAACCATAATATATTCATTATTTTACAACGGGAAACAGCTGAAAAGGAAAAAATTGCTTTATTTACGGGAGCGACTACAAAGGCCGCAACATTAACAGAAACAATGCCATATGGATTCCAAAAAGTGAATGAAACTATAAACAATGCCTTGTCAGCGTGAAAAAAGTAAAACAGTGTGTATATTCCCTGATTTATAAGAAAAACCGTACAACCGATCTGACAGGGATCAATCCCCCTTAAGGGACCATCCTAGCATTCGCCTGGAGTCATTCAGAGAAACCACGGAAAGCGAACATCGGAATGAACAGAAATCAGAAAACAGGAATTAAATCCGGGTCCTCCAGAAGGCGAATCCAACGCATTACCGTTGCGCTACCTCATGCGGTTTAATCTGCTAGTTATGGCCATACATAGAGCCACACTTTTATGGAGAAAACATTTTGCAACGTTTAGTTTCAATACGTTATGTGCACACCTGCAGTTCTGCTACATCGTCTGTGGTAGGATGATTTAACTCTCACTTTCCTTGGCAAATTATAGACGTACGAAGTCACAATCTAATTACTCTGATTGTTGCAGTCAAATGAGAGACGCGTCTGAACAAAGACACGCTGCTAATAACCATGAAGCAAAGCTGCCGATGTGCACGAGAGACACTTAAAACAAAGTGGGACAAAAAACTTTTCGCGACAAAATCGTGACCCTAGCCATCAGGGGCGTCATTTGGGGCCACAGGGAGGGGGGGGGGGTGTATCCCCCTGGATTTAGAATTTTAAGTGTATAAATATATTTTTTGGTATTTTTAAATTTAACTAATACTAACTTAAGCACATAAAACTGAAGTTTTGTTATTAAACGTATCTAATTTATACATGCTTAATTAATAAAAAAGATGCAACAAGGTCACTGTCGCCGGAAAACAAAATCTTGCCACCCCCCCCCCTAGAAAAACCTGAAATGACGCCCCTGCTAGCCATGTGTAATTTCGTTTGTTATTTTTATGACCATAATTTGGTAATTTGACTTCGCCACTCGTACAAAAATAGTTTCGTGAACACTGAAGTAAAATAAAAATATATAAATGAAGATTTCTGCAAAGCTGTGTGTTTTAATAAAAACCGAAACTGACGGGTTAACGTCGAATTTGGCGAAAAGAATTCTGCAACAATTTGTTTCAATGCCTTACGTTCACATCTGCAGCTCTGCTTCATGGTTTTTGGCAGAATGTATTATTGCTAGAAGACATGCAAAATTCGCGTTATTTTCTGACAACTGACTAGACTCCAGGCCGATATTGTCGTGACTTGCCGCGGAGAATGCTTACACGGTACAGAGGCCAATCTCGTAAAGACGTAACACACGTCAATGACAACACATACAAGTTCGTGGCCAATTGAATCGCAGATTACTAGAGACGGGGATAATTCGCGTGTTCACTGACGTGTAGGCTAGCCTCCAAGAACATATATATATATACATATATATATATATATATATATATATATATATATATATATATATATATATATATATATATATATATATATATATATATATATATATATATATATATATTCAAGCAGACATTATCTGCTCACTGGCTGCTCTATGACGCAGTGGTATGGGCCTGCATTTAGTTACTTCTGTACTACTGGTTAAGCTACTTCCAGGAAGTGTCAAATAAGTAAGGCCAGGTAGTTTTCGCGTAAAGATTTTTGCCCCAATTTGTTTCAGTGTGATACGTGCACACCTGCAGCTCAACTTAATGATTATTGGCAGAGCGTTTTTGTGCAGAGTCGGTATTCATTTGACTCTGCCAATCAGTACATGGATAACTGTGTGCGGGTTTAACCTCCAGACGTTGTATGTTAAGGCATCCAATCACTGACCACAAAGCAGAGATGCAGGTGCGCACGTAAGGCACTGAAACAAAGTGCTGCAAATATATTTCCGCGAAAACTACCGGGCTCTACAAATAAGTCACGGGCCAATTGCGAAAGTGGCACGAACTTACAGTTGCTGGAATTCTCGCTTGGGGCCAAAAGATAACGCGCATTTTTTCAGGTATCTACAGATTACGCTCTGTTATGTATAGGAAAGTGAAGTTTAGTCTGCTACAAAATGATAACGCGAATTTCGCATGTCTCTAATTATTGCACAGGCGTGGCCCATTCGACTTGTGCCAACGGGAACAAGGTTACTGCGACACCACACGTCTGTGATTTGCGGTTAGAACCCCGAGGCGCTGAGAGTTAACAACAGCCAATCACTGACTACGGAACAGAGCTGCGTATGTGCGCATAAGGCATTGAAACAAAGTGTAGCAGAAATTTTTCACAAAAAATCGTTTGCTCTAATTGAGTGCCTGTTTGCACGTGGGGGTACCTGCTAACTGACAGCAGCGGTTTCCCGGTAATCAGCGTATCTGGGTCACATTAAATTAACACAAGAATGCAACAACTGGAGGGAAAGCTGCAGTTTGCTCATCAGGAAGATATTTTTTTTTCTTCCCGGCACGGCAGGTGTCGGCTGGAAGAGTCTTCGCCCCTGGGAGCAAGGAAACTGGACCAGAGAGCAGGCGGCCAGTCAGTCGGGAGTAGTGTGTGACTGGCCGGAGAAAGCTGCCCACGTGTCGGGAGGCCTACAGATCTTATTAATTCTGGGCCAGGCGGGGAACAGGTTTGCCGCACGCCCGAGGGAAGTAGCCCTCGCCGACAAGTATGCCTCCTGCTTGCAGTTATCACCGTCTATTGCAGTCTAATGTCACCTGCTCGCAGGGGGCGTGGTTCTGTCCAGCGCTTGTCCAATAGCTCCAGCGATTGTAGCTACTTGTTTGATATTCTGATGCCTACTACCGCATGGTCAACAGTCTACGTCTTAAACGGTCTCCCGCTTGCGCGAACCTTGAGCATGCGCGTAAACATTTTCCTTCTGTTGTGACAGTTGGTTAAGGTTAGTTTAAATTAGATTAATTTTAACCATGTGTCGGAAACAAATAGTTTACGAGTAATTGGTAATCAGCGGTATCGGGTGTGATTCAGAAGACGAGTAATGTCAACGATATACGTTCAAAATTAGCAGCATCATCTTCCGCGCATAGCTCATTTTCAACATGTATTTCAACATTGATCAAAAAAATATAAAGTACTATAAACAATTACCATCTCAATCTCACACGATACCCATGAATACCCATTACTCCTAAACGATTTGTTTCCAACACATGGTTATGTGGCGAAATATATTTGTATTTGCCGCCTTCATCTTCCATATTACTTTGGGCATTGCATTTTTGAACAGCCTGTAGAGAAAAATTATATACTCTGATTGAAAGGTCGGTTTTGTTAGGTTAGGAAACAATAACAATTAATACGCGACGCTGCAACTCCTCGCGCATGCGCAGAACGGTTAATATGTAGTTGCATTTCTCCCGCTGGACTCTTGTTGCCAGATCTAGAGTGGAGTGTTCGAAACCTTAAGCTCTTGTCTGCCAAATAACATATGAAGCCCGGTAGATGGCCTGTTGGTGGAGAGACATGTTTTCCGGAGTCTGACGTCGTGTTAGTACGGTTTTCGCGGAACTAGACTAATCGGCTCTGTAAATTGTTTCTTGTTACCTAGGGGATTAGGTGCGGAAAGCCGGACATGTACAGAGCTTCTTCGGTGCAGGTTATATACGTGCGTGAGTGACGTATACTTAGGAATATATTCAAAGAACGTTATAGGTCATTCAGGATAAAATGAGCTCTTTTGAAATCCTAGTTACTGTTTTCTTTCCAGTTAAACTATATTTTCCTGCCACATTTTAACAGAAACAAACATGTATTTAGTAACAATCAAAGTGTATAGATTGCACCGTAGTCAACAGTTACCTGTAACATAGGTCACATATATTTTAATTATTATTTTGGGCAAGATGGTCTTTAAAAATGCTCATTTTGTCGCTAACCACCTAGCTCGATTTCTGAGTCTCGGGTACGATAAATAAATCAGCAGAATTATCTTACCACATGAGCGACTCATCTGAAGTATCAAGAGTCGCCGAGGAATCATTGGTATTGTTGCTTGGTTCAATTTTGGTTCTTGCTTAGCAGCAAAAAACTCTCCCACTTCTACGTATTGTCTAGCCTTGCTGAGAGGCGCGACTGCTTGGTCATACAAATTTGATATCTCAGTTACTGGTATTCACACTTCCAAGAAATAACAGTGAAAGTTGTTTCGAAAATATTTTCTTAGAAAAATAATGTACCATCTATTGGATTCTGGAAATTTATTTCGAATTATTTCCAAAATCCCTAACATTTATTTGACAAATTGTGCATTATGACGATTTCGGTCTTAACAACCATGATGAAAAATACACAGATTGAACTCGTAACGGTGATTCGCCACAGAGCATAAAAAACACCTGCTCCTTTTCGTGTTTTATGTTGAACAGCCGAAAACCTGGAAACATAGCTTGTGCGTTGAGAGAGAAGATAACACTACACTTGTCAAGTTGCATAAAAAGCCAATTATCAAGAAGCAAGTAATAATCTAGAGAAAAATTAGTTTGGATTTGCTCTGCTGTACTGATGATTAATAAAATAATGATACCGTTCTATCATTGACAAAATTAAGTATAAAAGCGTTTGAAATAATTACGATATGGTGGAAATTTCCTATTTTGTCGATGATTTGTTCTCTATCTAGAATTATATAATTCTTTTGATACGGCAGTTTGTTTTAATCGCTACGTTGATTTTATTTGGTTTCTGGACATACAGACCATGCAAGCACTACAAGATAGTAGTAAGTTTCTTTGACCTGAAAGCATACACGAATTATGTCATGTGCAAGTTTCAGCATATCCTTCAGGATCATGTACACCACACCTTTAGAATGCTGGAGTTCGGTTTTTCTTGTAATATTTTCTTCCATAAACGGTGTGTTTACTGAATGTAATTTTTCACGTGGCAACAGAGGAGTCATAAGGGCTAGACTACTACGCTCGACGAGAACCGGAATGCCTCTACTCACGGCACGCCTAGTTGGCGTGCGGTGTTTCCATAGTGGTATTCTGTGCATGGGACTATGATCAGTGACCCTACTATTTTATTTATTGTAGTATGTGGCAAAGGTCTACGCAGGCTCTTAGTTTTATTTGTTACGGATCCGGCTAGCATTTTTGTAGTGTAAGCGACCTATAAAAAAACTTATTTGATCATGTTTCTAATAAGCATGCTGCATTTTAAAGTGTATGTCTATTATTTTTGTAGATAAACATTTTATGAATAAGTCTAGCAGTTTAGCTTATGAGGGCGTGGTAGATACATAAGCTCTGAGTTACACAGTTGAAATCTACACTGTTTGTAAGTCAATGTAGAAAAACTACAAAACAACAATCCTTGATAATTATACTTGCGAACTTTATTAGTAAACATTTATCCGGAATGATGTATATGTTAAGCGTGATTACTTGCGCCGCAATTAGGCTAAATGTACGAGGTTTTTGCGCCAAAGATTGCGCTTCAGATATTCTTTACTCGAGAAACATTTTTACTCAGAATGTTGGCAGAAATTATTGTCTGGGATTGCTGTTTTTTTATTGCAAATTGGCTTCGATAAACCTACAATTCTAAACTGATACTATTTAAGCGCTGAATTATTTACTATGCACTCTTAAGAGGAGTCCTCGACTGGCGCATGGGCGGCGTTGCAGCGTGTCACGGGCATACATTTTTACGCGAAACCGCTTAAGTTATTCATATTTTGTTTACCTACGAAAAGAACACACATTTGAAACCATGCTTCTATTTTTTCCAAAATTCAGCACGCTTGCTAGAAACATGATATTCGGGCCTCTCAAAATGGCTAAAAACGGGTTTTTTAGACTGTTGTAACTCCGAAAATATTACCTGAATTCGTAAAACACATAACGAGAAGCATGCGTTGGTATTTACTTCAAACTATTCAAAAATAAAATATTGGGGCCACCGCTTAACGTCCCATAGTAAAAAGACTACAACGGAAACCTTGCACGTCAGTTTGGCGCTGTGAATAGAGGCGATATGCTTCTCGTCAAGCGTGGGACACTGGTTCTTATCGCTACGCTGTTACCACGCGTCAAAGGTGGAAATTTGACACCGCGAAGGACTCTTCTTAAGGGACATACGTGACACGCTACAACGTTTAACATGGCATCCGTAGAGGGAGTCGAGCAGTTTGCATAGTCGACTGCAAAATTCGTGTACAGATGCTTTAAGTTTTTCATAAACGCCTTTCGGAGTCCGAGTCAAGAACGCCGTAAATATAAATCGGGAAAGTTGCCCAATTGCTAAAAAGAGGAGAAATAGCGTCATCTGATACTACTCCAAGCACTCGCGAGATTTTACATTCCACACGCTAGTCAGCTGATCAGACTTTCTTATGGCGAATGCCATTTTTCACTAGATTGGTGCTGACCCTTTCACTGGTACCCGTTAGTACTTAGTGTGCTTGTGATTTATCTCGCCTAGGCGCCACGGAGTTAAATCTCTGTCTCTGTCTGCCAGATTACTGTATTTGGAAAGTCGTGCCTACCGCCCCGGCTATTTCGAGGTGTGATTATACAAGCGAGAACGCAGCCTCGTGAAATGGCGTGGTCCAGATTGTTGCCGCAGGTAAGCCCAGCTCCCAGTATGCCACGAGGCTAGACGAGAGTTGCTCGAGATCAGAGCCGGTGGATATTGCACAAACTGACCAATACATTCAGTCCACCGCTAATTGAGGAGCAAACTTTCAAAACCAGACATGTCCACCTTATCTAGCTGTTGAAAAAAGTTAATAAACATATTTTATAGCACTAACTGAGAATAAACATACCCATTTCAATAAGACATATGTTTTTAATGGAACCTGAGTTCATACTCGTATGCAACACATCTTGTTCATTTAGAAAGGGCAATTTTACTCATTTTCGGGATTTTGGACACGTCTTGTTTTGAATGTTTGCTCCTCAATTAGACATTAGTGAAATTCACGATAAGGCGTATCATCGCGTAGTAAGCTCACCACGCCACCCAAATGGGAGACGAAAATGTAAGTGACAAAATGTTGGGTAAATAAGGTATCTGTGGAGCGCAAGAGGGGACTAACTACAGTGTTATGTTGCCACATTGTACATGCAAACGTACAACATATTGCCACTAACATTTTCATCTCCAATTTAGCCCAGGATTCGCATGGTGTACCTTCACTTAGGTTAAAATTCACTAACTGTAGATATTAACGACCACGGAGTTTCTTTTTCCAGGGGTTTATTTTGAAAGGAAAGTCTCCACAGATACTTGAATATGGGGTGTGTTAATTGATCCTCCTATTGGCAATATTTGTTTTCCCAGTACGCAAACAAGGGATGTAAATCTTTAAAACTTTCTCCTCGAGCGCTTTGCTTGTGCGGCCAACCACTCGGTTTTATCTGTAAACTATTTCTTGAGAATCTTCGTGGGTTCTAAGTTTGTCTTTTCAAATAAGATCAGTGTCCAATAACACATCTGCGAGATTTACGTAAGGCTTAGCTCGGGCTACATTGAAGTGTTTGTTTTTTCAGTTATTTGTCATTCTGTAAAATAACAATTTGGTAACTGTTATTGCAGATTAATTTCAATTTACTGTGAGTTACAGTACTGAGACATCTGTAGTTGTAACGTAAAATTATATCGTAAAGTGTCGCACTAAATTATGTATTAATTATTAGCTCGAATAATTGTGTCATAATTATACCTTTATGCTTAAGTTGTGTGTATTATGGCTCAATCTAGGCTTACATGTAAAATCATTTGTAATCACTATTTCTACATTTTCTGCCCAGACTCCTGAGTAATGGAAAAATTAAATAGTCCAGTATCCAAAGTGGATTATGCCAAGAATTGTGTAATTTGTTTACTGAAGTATTTTAAACCATTGAGTATATTTGTCTTGGATGACATAGTTTTAAACCTGTTCTTAATGTTCTAAATGCTCGTGTCATACCAAAAGCATGGGACCGAGCGAGATGGCGTAACGGTAACACGGTAGAGTCGCATTCGGGAGGTCTCTGGTTCGATCCTCTCGGCTCCGGCCATCCTGATTGTTGATTAACATGGTTTCCCGAAATCGCTTCAGCGAATGCTGTGGTGGTTCCTTAAGAAGACGTGGTACATAATTCAACGCTAAAATCGGTAATCTATAACTGTAGGTTTCTTGAAGCCAATTGGCGAAAATCAAACAATAACAATCCTAGACAATAGTTTTAGCCAACGTTTTAAACAAAATTATTTCCAGTGTTACGAACTTCTGAGGCACAATCTCTGACGCCGGAACCTCGTGCACTTAACTGCGGCGTAAGAGATCACGCGTAACGAATTAGTAATTCTGGATAAATATTTACTCATAAAGTTGGTAATTTTCTGAATTTGAAATTTTTTGCTACTGTTAGAAATTTTTTTAAATACAAACATGTTTTAAATTAGATTTGTATATGCCTAAATCCGTACCCCGTGGCATGTACTTATACTGTGAATTTTTTCGTTTCATTAATTTGATTGGTTTTCGGGGGTGTATGAAATTAAAACATGCAAATTTTGACTTTGAAATGCCGATATGGAAAAACTGTCTGAGCTAAAATGTTTTATAAGAAGAAAATGTACTCTCAAGAAACGTCTAAAAAACTAACATTGTTTCATTCAAATATAAAATTATGAATTTCCCCACTGCAACGCCCTTAACAAAGTCCATGGCTGACTCCTATCCCAGCTCCTGTCATAGCACCAAGTTGTGTGTGACCGTCTCTAATGACCTCGATATCGACGACACGTAAAGCCCACTTACCTAAAAGCATGGGTGAACCGATTCTGAGTTCATAGAAAGTATGACTCGTTCTTGTAGCAGGTTTATAACCGTCACAAGTTCGGCCTTCTCTTCCACGTTAGCTTGACGCCAATGGCGCTCGCGGCCGTCGATGAAACCCGCCACTTTGCAAGGTAAAATAGTGGTAAGGGGTAGGGAGGGAGGACAGACCGCTGCACGAGAGCTGCAAGTCGGGCTCTGGTTACCCGTTTCTCAGAAGGAGAAGGTTTCCGAGCGAAACCCGACCTCGGCATTGCCTGCAGCTTGTCTTCGTGTGCCGACCTCTCAGCCTATCCCGGAGTGTTGATGGTATAGCACTCGAGGCCACACGTGTACTGTTGCTTTAGCCTTTGCATTCATAATGTGAGCACTTACTAACATTTCAAAATGACCAAGAAATTTACTTTAATTGGGCCATGAATGTTGAGTTTTGAGAGCTATGAAGCGTTTACGGTGGTTTTTTTAACGTGGACGTTTTCATATTTCAAATTGTAAATATGGTGGCAAAATGGCTGAAAGACAATGCTAAGCAATGCTCACTTTACCTGGAACAGGAGGATATATAGTTATAATTGCAATTCAAACTGCACGTCTTCTGAAACTTATTTTTAAAAAGGAAACTGGTGCATTTTGATAACGTTTAGATGATTCGTGCATCCATTAAACCAAAGTTCTGGGTTATAACCTCCAGAAAGCCAAGGAAGGATATATGTGCCATTGCTAGAAGTAGGTTTGGGTTAGTTTACCAAAACAGCAGCAGCGAAGTTATCAAGCGTACACATTGAGGTTCGTGTTGTCTACGGGCGTTGAAGTCTCCAGCATGTGAATGCTATATTAGCAGTCAGGCTTGAGGCAGTCGCGACGGTGATGTTTCCAGGCCACCCGCCTTCCACTATGGCGATCCGGATTGGGTCCCTGGATTTGTTTGTGTTTGGAAAACGTGGCGGACGTTGCCTTTGGCTTGCGGTACTTTTATGGATACTCCTGTTTCCCTCACCCTCCAGTCGCTTTAAATTGTAGGGCCTCATTTTACGTTGGTGAACCAGTTCATAAGACTGCCAATAGAGCGACGCTGCGGCAGCGACACTGCGATAAAAATGACTAGCCAGTCAGAGACTAGATCGCCCGCGACGACGACACGTGCGGCTGCGATAGTCGCTGACGAATAGAAAGGAGAATAAAGATTTTGTTAGTAAACTTCCTTGACTAGGAGGAAGAAGTATAATACCTGTGTAAACAAACATGCGCCCCGCCCCGTTCACTACATTAGCCGCTAGGAGCGCCGCTAAGCTGTAACGTCAAAATGGCTTCCCTGTAGGAAAAAGCGCAGTGTGTTGTGTGGCTGGCAGAAACAAAATCGCCTATCCAAGTGCAGCGAATGTTTAGGACCCGTTATGGAAAGAAACCACCTGATGTCAAATTAATAAATGCATGGATGAAAACATTTTTAGCGACTGGGTCTATTAAGAAGGACACAAGCAGTGGCAGGCCATCCGTTTCAGACGAGACTGTGCAGGCGGTTCAAACGGCATTCACCAGGTCACCACAGAAGTCGATTCGAAAGGCTTCACGCCAACTTTGAAGTGCCAAGGAGTACAGAGCATAAAGTGGTACGCAAACGCCTAAAACTGTATGCGTACAAAGTTCAAATTGTGCTGTCATTACTGCCGACGATCTTCCAAGACGTGAACAATTTGCTACCGACATGTTGGAGCGGATTGATATCTACAATGACTTCCTGAATCGTGTGTGTTTTTCTGATGAGGCTTCCTTTCATGTCAGCGGATGTGTGAACAGGCACAATGTCCGTATCTGGGGATCAGAAAACCCACATGCTGTACGAGAACACATTCGGGACAGTCCGAAGGTTAACGTGTGGTGTGGGTTAATGTGTGACCGAGTAATTGACCCATTTTTCTTCCTGAAAAAAAAAAAAAAATTACTTGACATGTGTACCTAGACATGCTGATAAATTTTGCTATTCCTCAGCTACAGGAAATGCAGCAGCCTGTTATCTTTCAGCAAGATGGCGCTCCCCCTCATTAGTCTCTTCATATTCGCCATTATCTGAATGAAATCTTTCCACATGGTTGGATTGGCAGAGATGGCTCAATTGCATGGCCCCCCAGATCTCCGGACATTACGCCCTTAGATTTCTTTCTATGGGGTACGTTAAAGATGTTGTGTACCAAACAAATGTTCCCGATGTTGTGACATTGCGCCAGCGCATCCGAGATGCCATTGCCGGTATCACGCCGAAAATGTTGCGGAATGTGTGGCAAGAGATAAGAGTGCCGGTTGGATATTTTGCGTACTACCAGGTGTGCACATGTTGAGGTTTATTGAGTGCTTTTCTGGGTGGTTAGAAACTTTATGAGTTTATGTATTTTCATTTCAAAGCATATTTGTTTATGTGTACCCATTCAAAAGTTATAGGAGTATGTAATCAGGGTAAACATTTATGGACAACCTGTAGAATGGAGCAGCGACATTTCGCGTACTGCGATCGTAAACCGCAGGTCTCTGACGCAGCATCACATTATTGTACAAAACCCTTTAGGAAGACTATTCGGGCCGATCTGGCGCTGGTGTTCCGAGTCCAGCAGATCCTCATTGCGACACAGTCGCAGTCGGCCAAGACGAGCCCCGCGCCGCCGCCGAGCGACCTTGAACTTTCCCCCGGTCCCGGAGGACGTCACGTAACTGTGAGACGCGACGTGCCGCGCCGCCGGAGGCACGCGAAGGTCCGTCTGCCGAGCAGGATGTTGCATCTTCTTAGCTGTCGGTACGAGTTGCGAGGGCAGGACAGTTTGGAAACTGCGGCATACCTAGGCCTATACTTTCCTCCCCCCCCCCCCCGGCGTTTTTAAGATTTTAGTCACCGCGAACAGTGAAAGGAGAACTGATGGTTGAGTATTATATACCAGGAGCGTAGCCAAGGGGAGAAATAGAGGGCTATAATACACCTCCTCTTGCCACTCGTGACTAGTTTTGAAGAAAATTATGTTCAAAAAATTAAAAGTATTTTTACCAGTAGAATATTCAATGTTTCGTTACGAAAACGGCTAAATTAGCTGTACTTTTGCACCTGAGATACAAAATTTTCCCAGGGGAGAACCCTCGTTTTTAATGAGTGGTCGGTGTTTATTATAATATTCTCATATTAACTCCCTTTTCCCTTACACAAATCCTGGCTACACCACTGTAAATTCATACACGCAAGAGCACCAGAAGAAACAAGATGTCAAAATCCTCGAAACGCTCTCGAGACCTAGTGAGCGATACAGCACGCCTCACGCTATCAAGTCATTGATTAGAGTGCAGTCTTCTCGACCACATTTTATGATGCAATACTTACAATAAAGAAGATAAAGGTTCTATACCTCTCCGCTAAGGTTTTTATACATAGAAAGAGTCGCAATCAGCCGCGAGATTATAAGCCGCAAAAATAAATGGAGATCCTGAAATGATGAAATGAATATACACACGTGTAGCTATCTTTGAATGCCTTTTGTAAGTTGTCGCCACTTCCGTTGAAGCAGTTTTTGAATTAGCGCCCACCTCTCGGCGACTTAGGCAAGCGCCCACATAAAAGGCTAATTTATTTACTACCATATTTTAAGCCAGCATTACCAATAGTCAAAATATTCACTTTATGACTCGGTAGGAAAAGATTACAGTGTGTGTTGCTACGTACGACAGAGTTCGATTACACAAGAGTTGCGAGTGTGCATTGCATGCATACTCGATGCGTGCTCTGTTTGCAAATTCTTTAACATATTTATTTATAATTATTATGTACTATTCGCATGATTTATTAGTTTAGTAAATTATTAGTAGGAAAATTAATTTCGATTTACGGTTTTCCTCTTACAATGCATAGTTCATATCCTCTACGGCAGCTGAGCTACTGACACACAGTGTGGATGATTACTAGTAATTGTCTGATGGTGAGTGAGCGTGCGAGTTTGGTTTTATTCCATGTGAAGAGAGTGTAGGAATTTTGGGAGGGTGATGTGCATGTGCGAGTGACGACACTGGTTATTTTTAACACTACCTAAAAACCGAGCATCGAGACCTAAAGAAACTGCGCTGAGTAAATTATGCACAACTATATAATTCATAAACTTGTCGGTTGGAGCCACTGAACGCTTGTTATGTTCAGTGGTGCATGTATTCTATATCGGACTACGACACTATACTGACAAACGAACGTTCATCGTGTATCCTTTATTTTTTAACTATTCATCATCGGAATACTCAGGTAGTTTTTATATTAACTTTTATATGAATATAGTTCTAAATTATTAAAACGACTGAACTTATCCTTGTTCTTTAACAGCGTCTTGTATGCTATAGTAATATCTCTTCTTTAAAAAAGTTTTCAGGCTTGCTTGACACTTCGAACTAGTACGTAATTTTTATCGTGTGCGAGTGATATTTAACTGGTGGTTTTTACAGGAAAATAATTAATATCGTGCAACACCACTGCCTGATTCGAAGTGACGTTGAAGAAAGTATGCTTACAAGCTGCGTGCTGTTTAAAAATGTTAAGAATTAGATTGTATTTGTGTGTTAATTAACACATATTTGGTTTTATGCTGCTCCTGTTACAGAATTCACTCCATCTTCTTTCTCAGCCTAACAATCAAGAATAATATTAATTACCATAAAATATGTTAAGAGCTCTAATGTGTGTGCATGTAGCTTTCTGTGATTAAACTTTAACGTTTGTACTCGAGATTAGAAATACATTCAGGCTTAACAAAATTGTAGGTCTCCTTGAATACATATCAAAGATTTTCCTTGTCCTTCGAATCTCGTTGAAGTAATTGTGAACTATAGATATCGCGTTAGGGCACGGCTGTGGCTGCTCGCTGGTTTGGAAAGAAGTCATTTAAACGAGAGCATTACCCTCGTTTAGTTTCACAGGAAGATATAAACATAGTCTTCGTGATCGTCCATTACCACTGTTGAATCATCCTCTCCTACTATTTCGCCACTAATGCAAATTGGGTAATTACAAGTCGGACGTAATTACACAGGATACGAGCAAGTTTCCAGCCTCCAGGCGCCTGGCCTTTGTTTGAAGAGATCGTATCAGTGTAATTTGGTACAGTTCCTAGAACTGGTCCAAGGGGTTGTGTTTTTTTTTTTTTTACTTTGTTTACCCGTAAGGGGAATTTTTCAAAAACTACACTGAACACAAAGTCTGTCGTATTATGAGAATAAGGTGGATCCCTAGGTAGCTGAGTTTGTCGATGGAGCGCTAAGGGTGCCGCTCACCGGCACATACAATGCGGTTATCGTCTTTACGCAAGCCACTCAACTGCCGTGCAGTGCTTTACGCCTTTACTGTTATTTTTGCCCACGTGACTTTATGGAGGGGACCATATAATTTTATTTGTGAGAAGTTTCGTTTAAAGTCTCATTCATATTTCTATCTTTATGGTTTTCAAATTCAGTTGATGTTATCCCAGGTACGAGAGTACAAAAAAAACAGTGAATAGCCATTTCAAGGGTATCGAAAATCATGTTTTGTAAATTGAATTTCTAAGCTAACAGCGACACTGCTTGAAGAGTTTTTTTGTAGTAAAAAGTGATAACTAGTAATAATCACAAATCGATGTATCATATTTCAATTGCAGGTAGGGTGGGTCTCTGATTTACTTCCAGAGAACGGATGGATGTTGATTTTAAAAACGTTTTAATTTTGGATATTATCTTTTGAGAGGTTGATACAGGCTTGGCTGAAATGTCAGGATTGTCTCGGGTTTAGGTTGTTTTCCGACGGCAATTTGTAAATTTAACTGTGACGGATCTTGAAACAGATTTTCTTTTTATTTACGTCATGGACTTTTTAACTATTCGACAGCTAGGTCATAAGAACGGCAACGACACTTTACGTAAGAATAAGAACTGGAAGAAGATTCGTCGTGGCCTATATTAAGGAACTATCGAAGCATTTGTGTGGAACGATTTTGAAAAAAACACGGAAAACCGAAATAAAAATGGCTAGAACCGGGAATAAAACCTGAATCCTCCCGAATGAAGAGTGCAACGTGTTGCCAGGGCTCAATCCCATTCGGACAGTAATGGTCATGTTTAAAAATTAAGTTTCCTGTGTCACGAGATAAAATTTAATTTACTGCCAACACTAGCGTGGTTGGAATCACATATCGTCACCTTCATTGTAAAACCTCATAACTATATTTCTCATATATAATAAAATTAGGAGAGAAAAATTATCCAATTTTCCTTACACTGAGAAAAAAATACATAATTCTGTATATATTTAACAAAAATTTAATTCTTACATATACATTTAAGAATATTTCTTTGGAAATATCTTATAAAAATAACTTAAAAGGGCAAAAATGTCCAATGCTCAAAAAATGGAGTAACGAGGTTTTACAATTAAGGCAACGATATCCCCGACTAGCACGAAACTAATATAATTTTTTTATATGATAAACTTGCCTTTACAGCTCGACACGTTCGCCACTTTGACTACGCTCGTAGAAGAACTAAACTTCAAAGACAGTGGAAAGTAGAGAATTTAAGTGTTAACAATAAGTTTGCTAAAGTAATGTTCAAAGACGATGTACTTGTAATGACATTGGTACGAAACCAATGATGGGAGGTGACTAATCTACTGTATCACCGGGAATCCACAGGAATACCAAGTAACTTAAATATAAATTATTCCCTGAAGACTTCAGCACTTTCAGAGTAGAATAACTTAAGGGTGTTCCAGAGGGAAAAAATCATAATTTTATATGTATGTAAAACAGAGATATCCTTGTAGACATTATTTGGGAGTACATTATCATCTTACGAAAAATTTAGCTCAGTTAATTTTCTCATATTGGCATTTCAAAGTCAAAATTTGCATATTTTTAGTTCGTACACCCCCGAAAACTAATCAACACAATGAAACAAAATAATTCACAGTGGTAGTATATGTCATGGACTAGGGCTTTTAAGAAAATAGAAACAGAATACAAAATATTTTTGTATAAAAAATGTTCTAAAAGTAGCAAAACAATTTCTAAATGTCAGAAATTATTTAAAAATGCAAACAAATTGTTTAATTGGGATTTTATATAGACCTATGTAAAACACTAGCAAGTGACATGTACTTTCATTGCTAATTATTTCGTTTCATTATGTTGATTGATTTTCGAGGGGCGTATGAACTAAATACGTGCAGATGTTGACTTCGAAACGCCATTATTGGAAGACTGACTGAGTTTGATATTTTTGTACGAGGATAATGTATTCTTAAGTAACGTCCACAAAACTAACACTGTTTCATACAAATAAAAAATTACGATTTTTTCTCTCTGGAACGCCTTTACGTGGAGAACTTGACAGCGTTGGATTTCAAATCTGAAAACGAAGTTATACATCGAAAAACCATACAAATGTTTATTATTAAGTTGTGTGTAGTTCAAAATTAATGATCTGATTTATTATTTATTATTATTTTTTTTTTTAACAATATGATAGTAAACATTCGACTACCAGGTGAAACTTTTAACTGCGAGTAGCTTAGTTTTGAGGCGGCTGACTGAAAGGAGTTAATAACTCCTCACCTGTGTTGTCTCGGCTGTGATCGAACCCGGAACCCGCGTGCCCGGAAGCGCCTGTGTGGTCGGCGGGCGTTCCAGTGCAGTGCTGGAACCTGCTGGAGCTGGAGGAGGGGGGGGGGGGCTTGTGCCCGGCCCGTGCCAGCCACATTCCCGGCCGGTGAAAGTGTCCCGTCCAGCCGCCAACACCCTTCCAGGCCACAATCACCTCCCGCCAGTGCAGCCAACCTGCACTGCTGCACTCGTCTTACCTGCATCTGACTAGTGCAGCGACTGTCCACGCGGCCTGTTCTGTAACTTTTCACCCTCTTATACGGCCTTTATACGAAGGGAGTTACTGGGTAAAATTCTTTACGACAGTAATTCGTATTCTGTAACTAAATATTGCGGCGTGACTGTCTTTTAATAAAGTCTACTGACTCTCTTTATATGGGTTTTAGGCAGTGACGGATCCAGCATTTTGACAAGGGGGGCCTATGCCTTAAAAAGTTTGTATACATCCACCCCAAGCCAAAAGCAGGGGGTGGGAAAATTTTGATTTTAGAGATGCAAAATGGTGCTTTTTAAGGAGTTTACGCACAAAAATTTAATTACGTAAGTAAGAAAATTTTAAAATAAATTATGTCTTAAAAGTATGATAGTGATGATAAAAATTAAATTAGAAGAAATTAAAAAAGAAAATAAATCTGACTTTAAACGGGGGTAGGGTGTCCGGATCCCACCCCAACCCCCTTTAAATCCGCCCCTGGTTCTAGGGTGTTGTTGCGAGACAAAGGTCGTGTTCGATTTTAGTGCAACGTGCCCTTGGTCACTTACCATTGAGTCCTAAGCCCTTGTTCTCTTCATGAAGTAGGCATTTTGTGAATTCGGATTTAGGCCTTGAGAAGGACAAGTAGCTCGTTCCCTTAGCTGAAGAGGAAATTCTAGGGAGCATATGAGCCCTAGTTGTGAATTCGAACAGCGGCGTGTATGACGTCACTTACGTGATGCACTATTCAAGGGCTTGAAGCGTGGTAACGACCCTTAGACGGCCAATTCGAACACGACTAAACCTGAAAATGGCTGTCATATTTAATTTACGTTCAACGACCATCCTTGTTTTGGAGAACAAATCCGATTGAAATATTGCGTGGAGGGAGACAGAAATTCACTATTTTATTTTCCATTAAATAATGTAATACGATTTGTGAATTATAAGTCTATCAACTTTGACTGCCGACGCAAACGACAAATTCAATACAACTCGCGTGCTGCTATCAGTTGGCCGAAGATATTAACATAGTACATCTTGTAAGCGCAGTACACAATTTTTTTACAAGAGACGAGTTGATGTTTTAACTTATAAAATTGGAACTGTAAAGAGGAAAAAATATGATTTATAACATTTAAAACTAAACTTAAGTAATTAGTAGTACAAAACACGCTGTGAAATATGAGGAAATATAATTTAGTAAGATGTACGAAGGTTTTCAGAGCACATCCTGCAGTTTCGCCAAGTATATTCAGATTCTGGTAAAGATAGGTGTTGGACAATACGATATAAGGACAATCACGAATGACTATATTAATCGCTGTCGCTCACGGAGGACAGTCCCAGGTGACAATCTATACCAGAAATAGAGTTAGAGAATAGACTCCCCAGGTCTGATCAAGGATAGGTAGGGCCCGGTAGTTTTCGCGAAAAGAATTTTGCAACACTTTGTTTCAGTGCCTTACGTGCACACCTGCAGCTCAACTTCATGGCTATTGACAGAGTGTTTTTGTGCAGAGTCGTTACTCATTTGACTGCACCAATCAGTACACAGATAACTGCCACACATCACGTCTGTGATTTGCGGGTTTGACCTCCATACGCTGGGTGTTACGGCATCCAATCACTGACCACAAAGCAGAGATGCAGGTGTGCACGTAAGGCACTGAAACAAAGTGCTGCAAAATTCTTTTCGCGAAAACTACCGGGCCCGAAGAATAGGTACTTCCATCGTCGGCTTGCTGCCAAAATTACCAGGTTAAAATTAGTTAAACTGCCAACATTGTTATGAATGTGTATGCTTTATAGGAACAACTGCTCAGGTTTAAAGGTCAAGCTGGAGTTACAATCATCCGTCTCGTCCATCAGTCCGTCACGTGACCTTTTGCCAATCGGAAACTTCCAGAATTTACATTCGTACGACCGTCGAAAGCTTGGCAAGCTCTAACTTTCGACGGTGTCTGATGAAAGCACAGCCTTCTAAAGATGGCGGCGATCGTTTCAACGGTTTCATTTTAATGAGTAGGCTGTAACGTTTTATTTTATAATTTTTTTTGTGTAGTTCTGCAATTTCATGACTTCAAACTATGATAGAGATAATTTTTGGTGCATGAAAAAAAAATACTTATAGACATTTTTGCATAATGTTTACTCAAATTAAAATAAAAATCACTTATTTAATAAATATTATGCTCTCAAGATGTCTTGTGGTGAAAAACAGCGGCTGCAGTTATTAGTAGCCACAAATGTATTAATAAATCTGTTATAAATAAGCGAACTGTTAGAGGAAATTTCATATGTCCCACAAAAGTTTCCTGTTTGTATATTGGTAGCATTGCAAATCACAAGAATAACGACGGACTAGTCACTTTTGACAGTATACCCACCAAATGTTCAATTATGTTAGGCGGGGCTCAGTCATCTTTCATGATATCGCTTTACTACAGGAATCATTCTTATGCATAGAGACGAGGAAAACACTGCTACAAGAGTGAAAACATTTATAATTAGGTGTTTACGAGTTTTTTTTTTTCAGGCTGATAGATTTTGATACAAACAGCCTAAAATGTGCTATAACAACGTAGGCCGCACAGTGATGTACAAAAGTCCCGCTTGATTTGATTTAAATCCCAATCTACGGCTTCCTCAGGGGGTAGTCGGCGCCGTTGAAAACTAGGTGGCTATCCACGATAGACAATTGTGAGTTGGAGGTTTGTGAGCGCGGTACGACACCAGCAAACATACCACGTCTTACCCTAGCCCATCTTAGTCGTCTGTGCCCTATTAGATGCAAGCAGGCGGAACACGTGCATGATTGTATCGTTACAGCTATCGTGAACTGATTTCGGCGTGTTGGTTAAAATATGAAACTGCTAGCAACCTCTAGTAAACCAACTTTCTGTAGATAAATCAAATTTTCGTTGGTGTAACACAACGTAGCTTGAACCTGTAGTAAATTACAAAAGAATAAAATCTTATATTTGACACATAGTCGTTAACCACGGCCGAATCAAAAGGGTCTATTTCTTCCGAAAATAAAATCCTTTGTCTTGTCACCAACGATTTGCACCAGCCTTACATGAACTCATTGACCTCGTCCCGTTTGTTGGTGTGCAAGAGATTGGCTAAAAGTTTGCTGACGTGTTGTTCAGTATTGTTTACGTATTTTTATATATTTACCCAAAATTCACTACAGGTCTGCATATTTATCTTGACCTCTTGTTCGTTGAATTTTAAGAAAACTACGCAAGCCATCCTTCGCTCTGTTGTAATTTGGTAGATAGGTGCATGGAGCTTATTTTGCATGATAGGAAAATACAGTTTAAATTGTTGTCTGATGGGAAAACTTAGCACAAATAATTTTTCTAAACAGATTAGAAAATGGATGCGGCCAGACTTGGCCGGAATGGATGATTAAAAACAAAAGTTAAAAAAAAATATATTTATTTAATAATTTTCACCATAGTTCTTTTTTACATTCAGGCCTCTACACAGTTCTTATATGTAATATTTACTTTTAGCTATTTAAAGTGCATAGTATTCCAACACAACAGAACGAGCTGCCTATCTCTATCAAAAACGTATTGTAATTACGTCAGTCACTCAACACTTAAAAAAAGTATCGTTTTGGCCTCATCTAAATACTTACATTGACACAGAATTATCAAACGACGTTTGTATATCAAAGTTATTCTTGACTTTCTTGCAATCAGCGTGGCCGCGCGGTGTTGTTTTGCAAAATTTAAAAATTTAGTTCTTTTTTAGCTGCATTTATACTTGGACGTTTTTACTAGTGTATGTAGTTCGGGATATAATGAGCTTTTTTCAAACCCTTGCTATTTTTTTTTTACTTCAGATAATTTTTAGTTTCCTGCCACTGTCAAATACAATAAACGAAGCATCCTAACAGACACTCTTAGTGTATAAATTGTTTTGTAGTCTAAATTTAACGTCTGGAGTGACAGTAAATGTTATTTTTAATTATTGATCTATATATGATATTCTTCAAAAGTGCTTACTTTATTGTGAACCACCTATACTCGTGGAGCACACGGTCTGGAAGCCACCGCAGATAGCGGCACCAGTGAATGACAATGCACGACGGTAACGGCACATCATGTCACGAAAGTCACCTATGGAAGAGGTTCTACTTGACACGCAGTTCATGTTCGTAGCGTAGTGTGTATTCGCACGTGTAGCCGCTTGCCAAACGGTCCCCATTCATACCGCGTGACTATAAGCACGTTGCAGCTACAGTAAAGAGTTCAGCCCACTGAACTGTAGATACTTAGTTATGTTTGTGGCAGTGGCGGATTTAGAAACGTATTTAAGGAGGGGGAGCCTTACGAGACGTTATGGATTGTAAAAATACCAGCCATCTCAAAAGTGTGGTTATTTACTGTTACGTAACATTACAAATAACATACATACAAGTAGAACACATTAAATGTACTTGGATCATCATAGAACAAAACTTTAGTTTCCTCGAGGCGACTGGACATACTTTGGCTACATAATGTTGAACACGATTTGGGGGGAGGGGAGAATCTTCAGCCCGGTTGTTCGCCCCCCCCCCCCCCCCCTTAAATCTGCCACTGGTTTGTGGTGGCGCTTGTCAGCTTGGAATGTTAACGATTTTGCTTTTGTAGGTTAGTTGATACTTTTTGATTTCAACTTGTAGTCCACAAAAATATACATTTTTAGGGACAAAAAAATCAGTAAAATGAACAGTCTCTATACAAAGGTTACAGTATAAAACTTCAAACTTATTTAGTATATAAATACAGAAACGCAAGAAATTTTTTTGTACAGCACAATTTTAAATACTGATGAAATGCAAATATGGTACCTCATACAGTAAGGAAAATACAAATGTTTATCACAATAAATCTTTAGGGGGCTTTTAAAAAGAACGAATCTCATTACATACAGATGCATATTTACTCTTATTACGCCTTTTAATTACTCTGTGCAAGAAAACAGTAGGTAACTGAATTCTAAGCTATTTTTACTACCTACTGTAGGGCGGCAGCAATGAACAGAGATGACTTTGCAAAATGTCGAGACCTATTGACATTGTAAGGGGCTCAAAATTATCGTAGAACTGTAATTCATGTTCCTTTATGTTCAGAATGAAAATGAAAATTGTTAAATATGATCGTATTGTAATTGTTAGAACTGTTAGTTAGAATGAGAATAGCAATTAAGTATTCAGCGTACAGGCAAGGCAGACAGTGATTGTTATGGCGTGCCCAGGAAGGGGGCAAAAAAGGTATGGAAAGGGAGGGAAGGTTGGCGGCCTGAGGGCGGAGCCTACTGTGCATAAATTTAAAATATTTGTCAATAATAATTAAGTAAGTAATGTGTGGTATCACTGTGTAATATTGTCAACGTAAACCTGGTAAAGTTTCAATATAATTAAATAAACAGTTCGGGAGTAACCGCTACACAAATTTACCCTATTCTTCTCGGATACGAGCTTTCATTGGCTGGTGTGTTTCAAGGCGCTTTTTTGGGCAGAAGCCTTTATTTTGGTAGCTCGCGTTACTCCCGTTACTACTAACTATACAGGAAACACTACACGTGCCGGTAAACAATACAGACGTAGGCTGCAAATAATGTGTTCCGATGTTTCGTAGCTTCAACAAATATCTCAGATATCAACCTGAAAATGGTATCGTGTATGCTACCGTGGCTGTATTAACGTTCATGGAAAACTGCTTACATGACTAACCACCTCTTTTTCACGTTCCGTGAACTGGTCTGGAGACACGGCTGGCAACTGCCAGGTTCCGAGAAGTCTCAACTCCTACGGGTCTACCCACATATCCTAGTGTTTAGTCAGACATTTCAAGTACAGGCTGTTTGCGGTAAGGTGAGACACTTGAATCCTCGTCTGTCAATAAGAGTAAAAAGGTTTTTATTGTGGCCTTAGTGTGCGGTCGCGGTGACAAGTTCACACCGGGTTACGTACAGCGGCAAATAAGAAGTGGTTCGTACTAACAATTGCAATATCAATTTTTTTCGTTTATTTGAACTTGTGTTGTCGCCTAGTTTTAGTGTGAAGCGTGTGCTGTCCACTGTTTTACTTGTGAAATCCCGTCTATCTTTTGTACTGGATGTTTTGCCCGTCCGTTTTGTAGCTCTTTCTTGAGGTTAAGTACATATTTGTTTCTCATCGTTGCAATTGACTGAATACCTCTGGGTTTCTATTTTTATAGTTGGTTTAATCGTCATATTTTTTTAAACAAAACTTAACCAATGAGTATATCCATAAACACACTCATTCTTATACATTCTCATTGCAGTAAGTTTCAAATATCTCATAACAAGGAAGCGAGTTTACCAATCGGCTAGCTAGCAGAGAAAAACCGAGGCTATACAAAGTGTGTATTTTACCATGAACAGACTGTACGCTTGGGACGGGCCTGGATGTTTGCGAGGGGCGGACCTCCGGAGAGAAGTCGTCCTACCCGAAGAGGCGAAGGTCAGTTACGACAAAGGAATTCTTTTGCCAGGCGACAGTCCGGCGTTAGACTGTTGACCTTTCTGGTGGATTATCTCGTCCAGCTTGCTGAAACGCTGGTCCTTCGTAGCTGAAGTTATACTCGGCGTCGGTGGATTCAGTAAAGGTTTTAATTCTTAGGGTGGATACTGTTTATGTTCTGTAATTTCAGATACGCCGAGAAACAAAATGTATTGCATATCCAGTGAAATGGACATCTCGGGTTCATTTTAGAACTTGAAAATGTCGAATGGCAATGCCAGAATCACCTACAACAAGTTCCAGGCCTTAGAACTGTAGAACATTTACTGACGCGAGATAAAACAGAAATAGTTACAACGTTCCCTAGCGAACTTTCGGGAATGTGCCAAATTGATTAAATATTAGTAAGACTGTTCCGTAAATTCGTTACAGTGGGTCCGCTGACCATTTGCAGATGTTCGGCTTACAGACGTTTATTTGAAAACTTCTCAACCTGTGAGACTGTTGTCCGCTTTGAAATTACACCCAAAAAACGTGTGTTAACCTCTTCCAGGTCTTCTAGTAATTGTTCAAACTTTTTTTTGTCACGGTCGAAACAGACGAATATTGGTGGTTTTTCCTTTTTTTATGCTGGTACATCTTGATGCAGAGCTTAAAAAAAGTATAGGTACATGTAACACAACTTTATATTTTATATTATTTTATAACCAGTTCTATTATAACATAACTGAATGTTTCATAACGGTGATATTAGCTGCGAGAATACTGCACGCTTGTTCTCGTACGAGTTCTGCATGTGTCTTGCTTCGTGTTAAAGGTGATTTAATACTTGAATTACGCCTCACCCCAGCCTCTAGGCACAGGCCACAGAACTGGTGTGCACTCTAGCGCCGATAACTAGCATCTATGAGACATTACAACGTAATAAATGCTATAGTGACAAGAACTGAATTGATGTATTTTAGATATGTTTGCTGAGGATACTACGTATACCATGAACAGCAAGAACACGTGCTTCCGTTATAGACCAACTGAGTATTACAAATAATCCACATTTCCGCGTTAGTCAAAGCTACCGCCAGTTTCTTGGACACTTTAGGGTCACCGGTACCTATTTGTGCCATTTTTTAAATCCTGAAAAGGAGCATATATCTCGAAACCGTTACATATAAATGTTGTAGATTGTTCGTACTATGTGGCCTATTTTATTAATTTTTTTTGTCATTTTGGCTAGTTATTGACTTTAAGAAAATTTAATTAAGTCGATAACTAACCAAAATTATATAAACTTACGTTTTGGAAAAAAATTAGGTTTCACAGTACAAACAATTTTCAACATTTATATGTAAGGGATTTGCGATATCTTCTCTTTTTTAGAATTTAAAAAATTAAATTCGGCAAAAAAAAAAAACACAAATAGGGACCTATGTCAGAGGTAGTAGACCACGCGGGAGACCAGCAAGCAGATGGTTATATCAAGCAAAGAAGTTTATTGGCCTACCATTTTACATCTTGTTACGGAGAGATGATGATTCCTCTGGATGGAGACGTGTCGTCTGGGATGCAGTTACAAAGCGAATGCATTAAGTAACGAGGTCACGACGCTCGGTAATGAGTAAAGTGACAAATTATGGTGAAAGATAAATATGTATTGTACACGCCTGTGTCTGTCAAAGGTTTTACACGAACATTTACATACGTTTATTAACGAACTGCATAGAGGCCGGAAAAATTCGCGGGTTCACTGGCATGTAGGCTAGCTTCCAAGAATATATGTGAAATCGTGCAGACAGCAGGTGTTTATTAGCTGCTCGCTGACACAGTGAAATGGGCCTGTATTCTGTTACAGTTTTATTATTGGCTCAGCTACTTCCAGGAAGTGTCGAGTAAGTCAGTGCCCAATTATGAACGTGACACTGACCTTATAGTTACTGGAACTCTGGCTTGCGCCTAAAAGATAACGCAAAATTTTCGGGTCTCTACGCATAAAACACCAATTTTCTTCCATTTCGACCGCTAGAAAATAAACATTAAATATTACTGGAGGATCTTAAATGCGTATACACACGTGCAACATTCTTAGAATGCTATTCATAGGGCCCGGTAATTTTCGCGAAAAGATTTTTGCCCCACTTTGTTTCAGTGTCTTACGTGCACACCTGCAGCTCAACTTCATGATTATTGACAGAGTGTTTTTGTGCAGAGGCGTTATTCATTTGACTGTGCCAATCAGTACACGGATAACTGCCGCACATCACGTATATGATTTGCGGATTTAACTACAAGACGTTGTACTTTACGGCATCCAATCACTGACCACAAAGCAGAGATGCAGGTGCGTACGTAAGACACTGAAACCAAGTGAGGCAAAAATCTTTTCGCGAAAATTACAGGGCCCTAGATTCATAAGCAGACGTCACTGACGCGTGTTGAGCAGTTTTAGAATTAACTTCAATCAGCCGAAGGTCTGCACATCGCTCAGTGACCTGGACTGGCTTCCATGTTAGATGATTTGTTTCAAGACGGTAAATACTGTGGGTTTAGAAACCCTAAAGAAGTATTTTGAACATACGCCATTGCAGCAAATGGTGTGTTACAGAAAACCCGAAGATACACACATACAGACAAGTAAACAAACAAAAGGACTTTGTTTGCAACTGGCAAACATAGTTAAACATATACAATTCCTATCCTCTGGTTTTCTGTGACGCACCATTTGCTGCAATGGCGTATGTCCAAAATACTTTTTTAGTTTATAACTTGTCCCCATTGGAAGTATCGTTCCAAAGTAACACTGTGGTTTTAACTAATTACGAAATTAACGAAATTCAGGTTAATTGACTTTTTAGTCCAAACCGTATAATTTCTTGTCTTGAAAAAATTTGCTGCAATGGCAATAACAGTTTTAAACGAAACTGCCAAGCAGATGTTTGATATCTGCTCTTGTTTCAGCTTAAAAAAATAACAATTATCGCATTGCAAGTATTTTACAAGGTGAAATTCCCGCAGTTTACTCCAGTTAGTTTTCCTGTAGAAAGTTATGCACACATGTCGCGGCCCGTTGCCCTGGCGATCCACTGGAGAGCCGGAAGACGAGCACTAATATTGCCTTACAGAGAGCGATGCCAATTGGACCCGGCCAGAGACAATGGCGCAATAGTAGCTTCCATTGTTCCTCTCCTGGCTACTGTAACAAAGTGAGCGGGAAGTACAAGTATCGTGCGTGTGTCTGCATGCTTTCCTTCCTCTCGTCATACTTTCCTTTCTGGCCGCTATTGGAAATGCGGGACACGTCAATAACACACTTCCTTGTTGACTAATCAAGGGATTCCGACCTCACGTTCGTGTGTTCTGATGACAATATATACGAAATGTCCTCTGAAGTTCTACATACAAAAATTAATTACCAAACAAGACTGGAACAGATATTTATACAACACCTCACGTATTAATGAAAACAGAATTTGAATTTATATTTTGTTTTTCATATATATATATTATTGTTATGGGAAGTTTTAATTTTTAAACACCACTATGTCTAGATGGGACGGCTAGCCATATACAAAGTGTATTAGTACAACGGTTACAAACTTTCAGAAGAGATAAGAGGATACCCAGACGATGGGAAATCACATAGCAATGCATGGTTGGAAACACTTTCCTGCAGCACAAAACACAAGAAAGGACACGAACAAGATGAGAAAACATGTTTATTAATCCTACTACTGCAAAAAAAAAAATGCTAGGAAGTCTTTGGCTGGTGATGACTAGTGACGTCTCTTAATATTATTTTTTCTTAGTTTTTTGCTGTACTTAGAATAATAAACATATTTTCTCATATTGATCGTGTCCTTTCTTTCTTGTGTTTTGTGTCGTCACTACCGCGCCAGGAAAGGCGTTTCCTACTATGCATTTCTATGTGATTTCCCATCGTCTGGATGTACTCTATCTCTCCTGAAAGTTTGTAACCGCTGCACTAATACATCATGTGTAATAAAAACGTAATGTGTAGAGTTCGATAAGAAAATCCCCCGAAAAGAATTTCTTTGTCGGAATTTCTTTACCATTTTATTATTATGTTTGTGCGTTCCGACGAATACAACTTCCAGACAAATGGATAAACTTAGATTTTTACCTACGAAAACAAAACCTTCGTATTCGTTTCCGATCAGCAAATTACGACTGTATGCACCTGTAAAATTACAAAACTTTTCCTGTGGTTATCGGTTAATTTACACAGGTTTACAATGCCATATATTTACATCGTTTACATATGGACACTAAATCTATGTGAAGGTGGAAGTAGGGCTTTAACAACTCGCCGAAAGTGAGACGCAATTAGTGACTCTAGAATCGGAAATAAGAAGGGAATCCCTCACTGTCTGTATCAAAGCAACATCCCAACAGTTAACTGGAGTGATTACGGAAAGCGGGACGTCTGAATGGCTGACCGAGAATCTTAACTCCGGTTTCTTATGAACAGGACTCCATTGTATTTACCTCTGTGCCATTTCACTCGGTATTTTAGGTAAGTAATTAATTAGCGTAGTATTTAGCGTTGGTAAGGGTGATAACGTGGTGAGTGTGGAGCGACATAAATGAAGGGCGGGAGTACCCCGAGATATAAAAAATCCCGCTAGCTAATGATAACATCCGCCACATTTTCCATATGCGAAAATCTGGAGTGTTCCCGCCTGGAATACAACTAGTATCTATGTGTTGAGAGGCTAGGGGAGTGCCCACTGCACAACAGGGTTTCTTTCTTGTAGCCAAATTATTATATGGTTCGATGATGGTTGAAATAGCACCTGAGGAACACTGATAGGCCCATGCCAACAGGGTGTTGGTGAGGGAAGGGGGGGTTTCTGGCTTAGTAAATCTAATGGGGGAAAATAATTTATCACCCTTCATATTCCTTATTTTCCTACTTTTAAATTTCAGGATGGCATTGGTTTATTTGCAAGGGCTACGGTGGTCGAGAGGCCAGCTCCCTCTTTCCCCACAGAGGCGATCCGGATTCGGTTCCATGCGGGTGCCGAATTTTTCGCACATGGGAAACATGTTGGAAGTTTCCGTAGACCGGCGGACTTTCTCGGGGAACTCATGTTTCCCCTGCCTCCCTCATTCCGTCGTTGCTGCACACTTATGTTACCCTCACCTCATCCATTGTAAGGGCCGGACGGGCGACAGGTATGTCTCGCCAGTCGAGCAGCCGGCCCAACCTATACTCCGGCCTTCTCCCAAACACAATGTGACCCTGCTCGAATGCGAATACACATAGTGGATTTTCATATTGATTGGTTAATATTTAGGGTAAATAGCAGACGATCACAACCAAATTGTTAAACCCAATTCCAAGAGAGTAGTTTTTTATTCACAGCCCCCCCCCCCTAATAACTGACAGAATAGTTGACACGTCCCAGGACATTGAAGACGACGTCAGCTGGGAATGCTGCCGACGCCGCTAAATGCGCTGGCGGCGTGCCGACATGATCAGACTGCAGGAACGTCTGCGGCGCGGCGAGGTGACTGACCAGGGAAGCGCGGGGCCTCGTGCTAGCCAATCAGAGCACGTGACCCTCATAAGAACTCTCCTGCTGGCATCCCCACGTCCATGGATAGCTTCCTGACGTGTGCGTGCTGCTGTGTAGCGCCTCCTAATCACGAACTGTTGTTGCTTGTTCCGCGGAGAAGAATGCGTGCCTTGTTCGTGTCGGAACTGCGGGGACTCTTCTAGGACTGCATCCACTCGCCTCCTACCAAGGCTCTCCGGGCTCGAGGAGTCCCGGCGAGGTCGACACCGGTTGTTCACATGTGGGAATGAATAGTCCCGGACTACGACGTTGGTCGGGAGATTTTCTCGGGGACCTCCCGTTTCCACCCGCCCTTATCATTCCGGCGCTGCACCATGCTCACCTCGTGTCACCCCTCACCAGTGCTAAAAACCGAAATCTCTCACTCACTGTAGGACTGCACAAAAGTAAGTCGTGACTGAGTAGTGCAACTTTCGTGCTATGACTTGGCAACAGGCTAGAATTCACAGGTCTGTACTCACCGGAACACTCGACGTTATGGGCTCCGGACATTTTGTGGCCGCATTACAAATTAGTGGGCACAGTTGACCTTATGCTATTGGTTAAAGACCTTCAGACGAGCTATTGGCCAACAGCAGAGGTCAGATGAGCATACAGTAACTTGGAGTCTAATCTGCTGTGAGATAACTAGTAATTTGTAGGTCTTTAGCCATAACTCATTGACAAATAGCCATAACTCACTGACAAAAATCCAAGTAGTGGCCGTTAGGTAACATTTAAACAACCACCAGTGGACTAACTTAAGAGAAAAATTGGTAAATAAAAAACGAACTACTGATTAAGCGAAGCCAGTTTATTCCACAGCGAGACATTCTGGAAGCGAATTTTGACTTTGACGCGCCGCTTTGGCTATACTCATAAAGCTAATAAAAAAAATGCCTATGAGGAAAATTTCGTCGCTAATAACCCTTACGAAATAAGCGTAATTTGATTAGGTAATCAGAAGTCTTAAGAAACTAAACGTGCGTGTTTTGTGTGTATGTATTATGTATGCATATATATGTGTGTGTGAATTATATATATATATATATATATATATGCCAATGCACAAAGAGGTATACGTATAAACAGGATGGCTAAATGTAACAAGTAACTTTTAAATTATTTCTCAGTTGTCATACATACCCCATAGCCTACATGCTTTTTTGGATTTCTGGAACATTTTACATCTTTCCACCCTCTAAATTCTAGAATAGTGAAAAGACATGAAATGGCTTTTTAAGTGCTTACGTAAGCTTTATTCATATTCAAAAATCATTTAGACATCTCAACAGTTTTAAGATATACATAGGATTAATTGAAACCACGGTTCATTTGTTTGTGCCCTTAAAGGTTGTATTTCAAATGATCAAGAAAACACTTTTTAACGATTCGCGTAAGCTTAATTCCGAAGCAAAAATCGCGTTGATATCTCGACGGGCTTAAGTACTATCGAGGATTCATCGAAAATTATTTTAACCCCCGTTTCATCATTTTAATTAACAAAACTTTAAAAAATTCCCATCTTAGTGGGTGGCTACGGCGTAAGAGAAAGCTACCCTTAAATTTCATTTCTCTATGTCGAATAGTCTGAACTTTGCGGTGATGAGTATGAAAAGGTTTTGGCAAAAATGTACGTAGATATCTGCCGTATAGCAGTTTTGTTGAAATTTTCTTTATTATGTAGGTAAATCATCTCTAGACAAAAGTAAATACATATTTTCGGCCAGTTAAAAATTTTTTTTATAATAATTAGCTAAAACCGTTGTGTTTTTGTCTTAAAACAAAGCAATCAACATTGAGGTAACTATTAAAAAAAAAAGTTTTTACGATATCTGTTCGCTTGTAGTCTTGAAAAAATAATTCTCGCAAGAGACGTATAAATGAGGAATCATGGTCTTGTACGAACATACGTATTGTCGCACCGTTACGGCGTGCAGTGTCGCCAGGCAGAACACAGAGTTAATTGCCTGTGAAGAGAGAAGCTGTAAATGCCAGCCGAGACACACCCAGCCGCATGTGGGCGAAACTCCACGTTCTCCGCACCGTAAATACCGGCGTTCGAACTAGGCGGCGTGCGAGTTGCGTCAACCTATCCGTACCTGGTGAACATAACTCCATTGCTACGGAATACAATCCCTGATGGAAAGTTGTGATACAAAATACAAACATTCAAGATGGTGACCATCACTCACTCTTAACGTCGGTCGTCGCCCGCCATTTTAGTTATTTAATCTTTACGATGTTCAGTTTTGCTTAGAGGTAACTAATTAAAATTAATCATGTTTTTTTTTACGTTTGTTGTCAATGCAAAGAAAACAGCTTTGAACACTCGACAAGACTTTTTTGAAATGTTATAAACATCATTGCGTAAATGTTTCCTTACCCCAACTCTCTACCTCGTCATCTGTAAAACCTAGGGAGGTGGCGCAACGATAACATGTTGGACTGGGTTCGATCCCCGGTTCCGACCATCCTGATTACGGTTTTCCATGTTTCCCCGAAATCACTCCAGACCACGGCCGTAGAAGAACAGGCCTGGACACTCACTTGGAAACTTGACTCCCTTGTTGTTTGGCTGCAGTTCACCAAGTTGCCGAGTGTTGTGCGTCTTTGGCGCTGCAATCAGGGCGGTCGGGCTCTAACTCCGTCCACTTCCCTCCCACAAAGATAAACAATTTATCAAAACGTAATTTTTATCAATTTATGAAATACTTCCTTCGCTCACAATTTTAAAGCATGGCTCCAGCAATCTTTATTTACTTTACAATGAAAATACTAGAAAAAAGTGGGCGGAGTTTGGGCCCGACCGTCCTGACTGCAGCGCCAATAAATATAGACCTGCAATATTTAGAAATGCGCTAGCCTTCACTGTGCCATACATATACAAACACGTTTCGTCTTTTCGTAGGCAGCGGTAGTGTAATTTGAGTGTGACTGCCATACAGTTGTTACTCTATAGGAGAACTTTTACTATTGGCCAGAAGATGTCTCCTGAGCGCACCACGAAATTTTTGACTAATGGTAGACGTGGTACGAGCGTACAATAGTTTGTAGCGCAACCTACTGTTAGAAAATAACGCGAATTTTGCAGGTCCCTACCAATAAAGCACAACATTCTCGGTAACTTGGTGAACTGCAGCCAAACAACAAGGGGGTTAAGTTTCCAGGCGAGTGTCCAGACCTGTTCTTCTACGACCGTGCTCCAGACGAATGCTGGTATGATTCCTTAAGGGGGCGGTAACCTCAGTTTTCAATGTCTTTTATTATTGTTATATTTGTACCAGATATTTTTTTTCTTATTTTAGACATAAATTGTGACTAAACGTTCCTCGTAGGAAATTTTTGTGTCTATTACAGTTTTTGCGTAATGAGCCGTAAACGTTAAAATTTGCACTTTACGGTTTTATGCACGCCACTAAAACCAACTGACATAATAAACCGAAAAAAATTCACAGTATATAACAATGTTGTAGGTTGCGATTTGACACATATAAAATAAAAAATATATATAGTTTAGTATTTTAAAAAAATATATAGAAATTTTAAAATTTTCATTTTAAAGTTAAGCATTTTTGATTAAATACAAAAGTGTTTTCTTTTATTTATATATGTGAAATCATAGCCTACAACATTGTTATGCATTGTGAATTTTTTCTGTTTGGTATATCAGTTGGTTTTAAGTGGCGTGCATAAAACCGTAAAGTGCAAATTTTAACCTTTACGGCTCATTACGCAAAAACTATTGGATACAAAATTTTCCCAAGAGGAAGATTTAATCACAATTTATGTGTAAAATAAGAAAAAAAATATCTAGTACAAATATAAAAATAAGAAAGACGTTGAAAACTGAGGTGAACGCCCTTAAGGTTCTTATCTAGAGAGGCTGCGTTATTGTGTGCGCAGGCACAGAATCGATAACGCGGTAAGGGCGTCGTCAGCCGGCTTATGTAACACAATATCGTCTCCACGCAACTGCCGTGCGGACCTTTACTATTAATCATTTTCCTAAGGGACTTTAAGCGGTGACAATGTCATTTTATTTGTGGAAACTATAGTTTAAAGTCGAATACCTGCTTCTATCTTGGTGTTTTTCGAATCCGGAGGATATATTTCTAGATACGGCAGTCTGAAAAGGCCGTTTATAGCCATTTTGAGGGGCCTAAAAGTCATATTTCTAATAAGCTATACTAATTTTTTAACTTATAGAAGCGTTTTTGAAGTGTGCGTTCTTTTCGTAGACACACACGTGTAAAGCGCGTTGAATAGTTTCCTCAAAAAACGATTAATCGCAACACGCTGTAAAGCGTTTTCAGCGCAGATAGATAGGAACCTTAAGGTTGTTCACGTGGCAAAAATTCAAAATTTTATATTTCCTTGGCATAGTGTTAGTTTTATAGACGTAACTTGTGACTACATTTTCCACTTGTAGTAATTTTTTAGCTCTCATAGTTTTCCAATGGCGGCACGTCAAAGTCAGAATTTGCAAGTTACACGAACATAGGTTTAACAAAAACCAAGTAACTTACGCGAATTAAATAATTTACACTGAAATTACATATAATGGGCACTATGCTAAAATATTTAAAAACAGAAAACAAAGTCATTTTGTCGTTTTTAAAAATTGCCACAAATGAGGTAAATTTTCGTCAGTTTCGAATTTTTTAAAAAAGTACAAAGGAATTCCATTCTGTGTCTTCTCGCAGACAACTCGCCTCTATGTGACATTCAGTTGTGACGCTGTCGTTTTATGACGTAATACCAAATATAAAGGTGTATTTTACACGCTTATACCTTTTTAAAGATTCTGCACCGAAATTGACACACTACACCGTAAATTTCTTTCTGCCGTAACTGTTGTTATAGATCGAATTGCAGTTAGAAAATTCTTATTACTTTCTTAACTGTAATTCGATCTGTAACAAATGTAACGAAAAATAAAGATTTATGGCGTCTAAAATTCTACCAATATGTATTCTATTCCGTAGTTAGGTTAAAGTTCCATAAATTTACCCAGAAGAAAAGTTACGATGCAATTCAAGATGGTGACTATCACTCACTCGTAACTGAGATATTTCTAATCAGTTGTACATTTAACCTTAGTAGACGTCACTCGCGCGCGTTGAATACTTTTCGAATAAACGTTTGTCGGGTGAAACTCTGTACCTACACCCCTGGCGGTCTCCTTAATTAAGTCTATGTTCTCTAATTCCTACGTTTTCAGAAATATTAATTTTTTACTCCTAAACGAGAGCAGATATCAAAAATTTGTGTGGCAGTTTTGTGTAAAATTATATTCTCCATATTGGCCGATTTTTTAAAGGGAACAAATACTATGGTTTTAGCTAATTATATAATTAACAAAGTTCTGGTTGATTGACTTTTTAGTCGAAACTGTACAGTTTTATGCTTTAAGGAAATTAGGTATCACGGAAAACACCATTTAAAACAAAATTGCCAGACAGATTTTCGATGTCTGCTCTCATTCAAATTTTAAAAAATAAGTATCGCTAAACCATAAGATTTTTAATTTATTTCAAACAATTGCAGATAACTCGAATATTTTTTTTTTTTAATTCTTTGAAAAATTTGAGACTATGTACTGCCAAACGATGCACAATTTTTCCAGAGCGTTTATTTAAATAACTCACCATTCGGTAGCAAAATAATAATAATAATAATAATAATAATAATAATAATAATAACAATAATAATAATTTGCTTCATTTTGACTTATTTTGAGAACAACATATGTGATATTTCAGGGTCCAAAATCTAAAAATCCGTTTGGTGTATTGCAACAGAAAAATTGGGATACAAACAACGATATTTACGTGTTAAAACTGTAAGAATGAATTGGCGATATATGTATTAATGTGCGTTAAAAATAATATATATTTTCGAAATCACTACAAAAATAAAGAGTGAGGCCTTAAATAGTCCGTATTTTCAGTCGTGAATGGCCTTTGTAACTGGGGTTTTATAACTTAATGTCTTCGGAAGTCAAAAGTCGCCGTCGTTGTCATACGCTAACTTTACTGCCGGCAGCAAGCGTGTAGTACTAGCTATGTTCGGGTGTTAACAACACCGGGTGTTGCGCCACGTCTGCATTGTCTGTGTACCTGGACAGTCAACACAGGAATAACTCTTCGGCGGCGTTGTCATGTTTACATTCAACCCCCCCTTTTCCCCTCGACGAAGTGATGACTGGCACAATAGACCTGCCGCAACACCGACTATGACGTCTTCAAGCTGCCGATGTAGCAGCATAACACGCGCCGTCAGCAGTACTGACTCTCGCCAGCTTCAGTTCGCGAAACTAATCGTACCGCCGGAGAAACTTCCAGGTTCAAAAACGTGCTTTATCGTCGCCGTCGTGCCTCTTTCTGGAATCAGGGTTAGAAAGGTAAGTGAAACTGATATTCTATTAAATTTATCTCTTAACTAGCTATTTTTCGGCTACTTAGTTCCCGTGATTTTCAATTTAAAATGAATACGTGTGTTAATCACGCAATAATTCAGTCTGGGAATTCCGAAATATTTTAAGTAATTCGTGGAAATGTTTTTATATTTTCGAAACCTAAATTATTAAAAAAATAATTAAAAATAAAGTTTTCGAGAAAGTTTTGCCCTCTCCTCCCCCTGTATATATATATATATATATATATAGTTTTTTTTTTTGTTATGAACCTTCGCGTGTCACGTATAATCCACCAACTTTTCATCGCAATTGTATGAATGGTACGTATAGGAACGCATATTGGACAACTGCTCTGCATCCGTGAGTGATGTATGTTTAGAAGTACAGTAGCATTCAAAGAAAGTTGCACGCGTTTAAACCATTTTAGGCCCTTCAGTAACATTTTGAGCATCTCCTCGCGAGTGAAATAAGCCGAATATGGTACTTTTAAGGTACAACATTTTAGGCGGAAGAAAGTTTAGGCCGATACAAAAGCGGATTAATAGTAGCCTAATGCCGAAAACGATACCGTCAGTAGCTACTAAATGTCGTATTATAGAAAGGCGAGTTATCGGCGATAAGACTGCATCGATAGTTCAGTGACTTGCTAGGTTGAGGTCTGATTAGCGTACCAGCCTTTTCATACTTTGGAAGTGCAAAATACGTCCTCTTTTATTGCTGTTCAGATAACAAAACGGCATATCCAATCAGTTAAATCTGACATTACACATGAAACCTTCTCCCTCATAATTATGAATTTCCCGCTCTTAATTTAAATCCTGAAACCTTAAGATACGAAAGCATCGCTCAGTTAAGGCGCAAGTCACTGTTTTTTTTATTCGTAATTATTGCATATTTAGGTACCTAGTATTATTATTATTATTATTTTGTGAATATAAGAAGGGCTCCTTAGATTTTTTTTCGCTTGACATCCACTTTTTACCAAGCCGTCAAACAGCAGCGATTTTTCGTGCCATTTTTCTCATCCCTTCTTCGACAGAGTTGAATTTATTAGCACTGCATCACCAACCGAAGTGGTTGGGAGCATGTTAGGTTATCAAGAGAATCTGCCGTCTCGCAAAATACCTAATCTTGTATAATTTTTAAAAATTTCATTTACTCGCTGTTGTGTGCTATAGTACCCATTTACGCGTTTGAACCTGCATCACTGTCAGGATACCTGGTACACTGAGCGGTCAAGCTTGAGTGCAAGCAAATACGGTAAAGAAAAAAAAATATATGGACTGTGTTTGTAAGTAGTACGGACGTTTGTAAACAGTACGAACGTGAGTTTCTAGCTGTATACGAGACGTGTACTAATACTCCATTGAGATGATTGTTTTATATGACAATATTGATTTAGTTTGGTATTGTTGGCATTGATGGCTCTGCCTGAACACCGGATGTTCTGTAGTATTGCTGTTGTTTTCGTGTGCCCTTCCAAGCATGTGTCGGTTGTATGTTCCAATTACGTTAGGAAAAAGTAATTACTTTAGGTGAGTTTGTTATTTTCGTCACAGTATCTGATTAATGCCATTCAGGAAATCATGTGTAAGAAAGTGCATGTAAATAGCAATAAAATAAAAACCAAAATTTTTTACACAGACAAATGAGAAGTTCGTAAATTCTGGAATTTGTAAAACGCATAAATGATGTACTCACTGGTACCGATCCTTTCTTCAGTTGTATATGTACATTATTTTATTGGTTTTTTATTTTCACGTTTCATGAACTAATTTAAAATAAGTATGACGTGTGGGCACATAAAATGTTTTAAGCCAAATAAAACTAATGAGTGAGACGCTTCTAAGTTTCGATTGTAAGACATCGCAACATTGAGAAGAAACATGTTTGTGAAGACGACATGAATAATTAAAATTAATGCGATTATAGTCCTTACGTTACATGTTATAAGTTTTAAGTCTGTAGATGTGCAAAATCAATACGTATAGGGTGCATTTTTTAACGGCATGCGAAATGTTTCCCTCCAGTTAATATATAACCTCCCACAGCTTATTTATTGCTACGTGACTAATGAGCACAGTGTTCTCAAATTTAACATGTTTTCTTTCAAATTTTTTCTGGCACGACAAGGCATCAATAAAAAAAGTTTTAATATTTTCTGAAAGTGTTGTAGCCTCGATATAATTTTGTAACGTGAAACGGTTGACAACGGGATAATGCCTATCCTACGCGAGCGACTACAATGGTAACTGCAGTACAAAGCAGACATTTCAACACGACGCGCAGATTCTAAAGGAGAAGTAGGCCTAATCGATAACTTATGTCATATCGACGTGTAAAACGTAAACCAATCTCTCTATAGTTCTGTTTTATGAGAAAAATAATATTTCTACGATACGCTAGTTTCGTAGATGTTATTATGGACTACATTATCTTCCGACGGAAAATTTTTAGCATCCATAGTATTCCCATAACGTCAATGTAAACCCTAAATTAGCATGTTACGGCTGTATAACCCCAACAGACTAAATTAAGTGAACTAATTTACTCTGAAATTCGACGTCACAGGCTACATGCGAAAAATTATAATAAACATAAAACATTGGTTGTTTTTTTAACGATTTTCTGATAATAAATGATTTGTTTATCTACAAAAACAATACACGCTTACCTATGTCACTATTGGTCGTAAAAGGCAGCCCGCTTGTTAGAAACGTGACTATTGGAACCCTCAAATTATCCAAAACATTTTTTAGACTGTCGTATCATGGAAATTACCCACCGATATCAAAATACACAAACATAGAAATGTAAGTTGGACTTGAATGCATTTCCAAAAAACAAATTACTGTCACAGCTTAGAGTCCCACAGGAAGAAGAAGAATTGTTACGCCCTAAGTGGTAGCAAAGTGTTTTACGTGTAGAGGAAAGCCTCTCAGATATAAACTAATAATTAAGGTAGTTCCCTAGGAAGTGGTGTGTTTGTGCCTTGCGCCCACAAATACAGACTGTCTTGGAAGCCGCCTTGAGGGACCCGCCTCCCTGAAACGGTTTTGCGTGTTGGAGGCTCGTGCGCGATTTCGTACTAATCTGAGTGGTAGATTTTGTGATATAGCTATGCGAAAAGGCCGTTTAGCCATGTTGGAGAGTTCGAAAATAGCATTTACAATGCACGTTACGTTTTCAAAGTACTTTATAATCCTTCTCTGGAATGTGTTTTCTTTTCGTAGGCAGGTACGTCAAGTAAATGTGTAACAGTTGTCCAAATAAACTGATATTTCTAACCCACTGCAGCGCAGTTCAACAGCCAGGCAGGCGGGTCCCTTAACAACCACTACTCTATGTCAAGTAGGCCGCCTCTTTTACGGCAGAATACGACCACTAGTGCCTCTCTCAACGAATCAGCAACGCTGTTAACTTGCGCGGCTGTTGCTTCATCCTCATCATTTTTCCGCTTTCCATTCTTGTAGCGTGGAAATCGAAGCGAGACAGCGAACGTGGCGCGCCGAGAAGTCCAGCAAGAGGTAATTTCTATCTTTCGACAGTTCCCCATCAGACACCAGTGAGCTCGCTTTACATAACGTCGAAGGTGACCGAGAGCCGATCGTGACGGTGGACAGACTAGAAAGTGTCAGGGTCGATGAGTTTACTAAGCGGACATTTCCCCAGTTCGTAATCAGCCAAGTGGGTCACATAGTCTCCGGGTCGTTTTGACACACATATCAGTCATCTGTACGCTAGCACCCTGAAACCATTTTCCATTTTGCTGTTAAGGGTGTTCACGTGGAAAAAATGTATAATTTTATATTTACACGACATAGTGTTCGATTTATAGACGTTACTTGTGACTACGTATTACACTGTGCAATTTTTTTTTTAACTCTTAACAGTTTTCCCATAGCGACATTGCAAAGTCAAAATTTGCAAGTTACGGTATCATAAGAATAATAAAAAAAACGAAGTGACTTACTCGAATGGAATTATTTACACTGAAATTAAATACGGGCTATGTGCTAAAGAATTTAAAAAACCACCATGATATTCCTGTGTATTTTTTTACATATAAAAACTATGACAATATACTTCATTTACGGTAGTAAAAAAAGTAAAAAAGACTTTGTTGTGTGTTTTAAAATATTTTAGCATATTACCCACAATATCTAATGTCAGTGTAAATTATTTCATTCGAGTAAGTACGTTTTTCTTATTCATATGTTCCCGTAACTTGCAAATGGTGACTTTGACATGCCGCTATGGAAAAACTATCGATAGCTAAAAAAAAATGTTTGCTCGTGGAAACTGTAGTCACAAGTAACGTTTATAAAACGAACACTATATCGTTCAAATATAAAATCGTGCATTTTTGCCACTTGAACACCCTTAAGGGGGGAAGGCTGCTTTCAACTGAAATTAATTAGTTTCATTACTAAAATTCTCACAAGATTAAAACAGTGCAAGACTTAGTGGTTTCTTTAACGTTAAAATTGATGGAATGAATATCTGTATTGGTTCAGCTTGTAGGAACGTCTGGAGTGGAATATTAATTACTTTGGACGGTTACAGATGTAACGTAACTAGAATACAATAGCTCGTGACGTCAACAATTTTATAAACGCATAGTTTATGCTCTAACGAAGTTAATAGTTTCATAAATTAACCTGAAACAAAAATCGTAATGAAAAATACATAAATCGTAAATGAAATTTAACTGTTTCAATAATTTTTATAATTCTTCGAGATATTGTTTTTGTAGACAAACATTGTGACAGTTTCTTTCGCAGAAATGAAATATTTTCTAGCTTTTATTGCTGTAGTATAATGGCATGTCAAAGCCAAAATTTCCATAAAACTGTTTTGTACAAGACAGGAAAACCGACTGACTTTCCGAAATGAAATAATTAGTACTGAAGAATAGCGTCACGGGCTACGTTAAGACATGTATAAAAAAATGGCATCGAATTTTTTAAATGCAGAAAATTTGCAGTTTTTTATATTTAGCTCAGAATTTTTTCAAAAATACGATATATATATATATATATATATATATATATATATATATATATATATATATATATATATATATATATATTTCACTGCTGTAACTCTGTTGGTTTTCCTTTCGTATATAAAACAATTTTATACAAATTTGAACTTTGGCATGGCGTTATACTAAAACAATGAAAGCTTGAAAATTGTCATTGTTACAAAAGAAATATTCACAATGGATGTCCGTAATACAAACCATATCTCATACGAATATGAGAACTATTAAAATTTAATGTGGCACGAACAGTCATCTTTCCCAGGCGCCGTCGAACAGTGTGCAGAGGTTCGGATGAGAGAAGATAATTCAAAACCGGCTTGGCGCGCGTGAGATATGTTTTATTAATAGTAACATTCAATACACGAGATACGAGAGAGTATCCAATAAGGCCTTCCAGTTATATTTACGTCTTTTTGTATAGTGACCGAATATAGTATTATTCGGCCATTCTTAGTTATGAATAGAGACAGGAAATTTCGCGAAAAGGTTTTTGCTCCGCACTTTGTTTCAGTGCCTTACGTTTGCACCTGCATCTCGGCTTTGTGGTCAGTGATAGGATGTTTTAAGGCCATGCCTGGTAGTTTTGCAGTGATTTCGAAAATAATTTTTCCAAAATGAACTAATATCTCTATCACAAAATCGCTACATTGATTTGTCACTAATACATCAAAGTTTCTATCTGAATTTTTCCGTTGCAATGAACACAATGGATTTTTAGATTCTTGCACCCAAAGTATCACATATTTTAGCATGAAAATGAGCCAAAATGGCACAAAATATTTTTTTTTACTGGCAAACGACCCATTTTTTTTAAAGCCTACATATAATTGTGCATAGTATGACTTCACACGCTCTCAATTTTTTTCAACCCATTTGGTTGAAAACTTTTTGAGTTTTTTGCACCAACGTGAAAAAAACTACCGGGCATGGCCTTAACTCTCAGCGTGTGAAGGTTGAACCCGCAAATCACGGACGTGACGTGTGGTAGTTATCCATGTACTGATCGGCACAGTCAAATGAATAACAATTCTGCACAAAAAAACTCTGTCAATAGCCATGGAGTTGAGCTGCAGGTGTGCACGTAAGACACTGAAACAAAGTGGGGCAAAAATCTTTTCGCCAAAAATTCCTGTCCCTAGATATTGTTGCGTGCCATGTTCCTGGAGGCCAGTGGTCGGCGGCTGTTTCGTAACACCTTGAGGGCTGGCCGATGACTCAAAGCCCGGGTGGCTCATAGTGGGAAAACCGCCGAACCTACGTCATATATACCTGTCCCAACTGCGTCTTAACCCTTCGAGGGTGGCCGACGTGACTTCAAGCACATTCGAAACATGATGAAATA